>OVAQ01000016.1:0-83693 GCA_900406345.1 Erysimum cheiri
GATATGCTCGTCGGTTTGGAGCTGTTTTCTTGTAGTGCTTGTGGGCTCGTATTCATCTTGGACATGAGGTGCATGGACGACTGGCAAGTCAACAATGAACTCTATCAAGATTCATTTTGTTTTGGTGTGAGATTGTTGTTTTCACAATTGTCGATCATACACAAGGAACGAGAAAAAAAAAGGTGCTCTCAAGACTTCTTCTTGTTCGGGAAAGAAAAGAAAAACAAAAAAAAAAAGCCGTTGCCGAAAAAAAAACGGCCGTACGTAACTAAAAAAGAAAGAAAAAAAAATCAAAATCGACAGATAAAAAGGCCCTAATTAACTAAAACATATAAAAAAATGTTATTGCCTATTGTCAACGTTGCTCGTCGTAACATTACTGTTATTATTGTTCCCATTCTGCTGATTATTCGAACCGTTGATGATAGAAGTTATGGCTGCAGCTAGATCCGCTGCAAAGTTGGGATTGGAGGCGATGGCAGCAGTAGCGGCGCTAACGTTCTCGCCAGCGTTCAGCGGCTGAGACGGCATCTGTAAACCCGAGAACTTAGACTGTTGGTTGTAATACAAAGCCTGACCCATCATATGAGGCAAAACCGATTGGTTCAACTCCGCGAAACCAGACCGTTGAGAGAATTGCATCAACGGGTTATTAGTTGGATTGTTGTCGTTGGATGAGTCTGTAAGGTCTAATGTAATGGTTGGGAATGGTGCAGAGGCTGAGATAGTGGCCATGCTTGAGGAACACGGCAACATTGTTCGAGCCAAGAGATTTGTTGGGTTCATTAAACCGTCTTGGTTCGACATGGTGGAGCCAGAGAGGAGCATGCTTGCGGCTGCGGTTGTGGTCGAAGCCATGTTCATAGCCGCCGGAGGTAATGGATGGTTATGGTTTCCTTCGTAGGTTGTTATGAGGATAGTTCTGTCTTCTGCGCAACGTTGCACCTGTTATTAGGTCATCATTAATTAGTTAGAAATACATTGATTAACATATTTGTACACTTGCTTGACCCCTAATACATCTTAGATATTTGAAATATATGATTAAATGGGGACGTTACGATGAGATGATCGGTCGGACCTGACTTTTCGAATTTTTTTTTTTTTTTCATGAATGTAAAATTTATTCACCAAAAAAATGTATGTCAATTTTCGATATGCCGAAAATTCTATTCTCTAATGGTTTATAGAATTTTGCACTAATCTTGACTGTAACGGTTTAGTAACTTACTTGCTTGCGAACAGGGCATCCAACAGCCATCGTGCAGCGGTAGTAAGCTCGAGGGCACGGGTTCCCTTTGGCCATTTTCTGTCCATATTTTCTCCATTGACAACCATCGCTTAACTGTAAAACAATGTCATTGAGGTTAATTAACCTCCAAAACATTTGAAGAGATTAATACTTATATAAAGACTATAGAGGAAGATTATAGTTTTACCATGGGAGCTTCGGATCGAGCGCGAACAGAGACACGGGCTTTACGCATGGTGGCTTCTGCGGCCGATTGCTCGATGACATTGCCATTTCCATTTCCATTGCCACTGCAATTGCTAGAGGAAGCATGGTGTTTAGGAACTTTGTTAGGGTTTCTCCAGCCGTTGGATTCGGTTTCTGGGCTTTCTTCTCTTACAAGCACTCTCTTTCCGTTTTGACGTGAACTAGATCTCTCTAGTAGCGATGAAGGAGATCCTGACCGAACCGTTGTCCTCTCCTCGGACGATACTTCATCAGACGGCGGACCCAAATCGATGAACTGTCTCGGAACCATTTCGGACACTTCATGTCGGTTCTTGGCGTTGTCTTTGTTCTCAGTCGAAGCCTGACGAAAATAAGAGTTCAAAACCTACTTGGGAGAAGTTTGATCTGTAATTGTTATAAAATGTTTATTAAATAAAAGATTAACATGAATTAGAGTGTTAATAATTACCAGGTGATGATGATGTTCTTCTTGTTGCCTCATGACAGCAACAAGTTGCATCTGCAAAGAGTTGAAGTTGTTGGTAGTTTGACTTAGCATTTCCTTTAGCCTTTGATTATCTTCACCCGCCTTCTTTAGCTCTTCTCGAAGTTGTGCATTCTTCATTTTATTAAACATAATCATATATCAACCATTAAATATTTCTACTCAGAATATATGTAATCTAAAAGGTTTTTTTTCTTTCTATTGAAGTATTATATAACTAGCAAAAAGTAAATTACTCCAAAATGTCTGTCTTACGAACCAATACGAACAAAAAATTAAAATAGATTGTCAAAGTCTATGAAAACGGTATACTTATACTACATCTTAAGAACTAAATAGAAATTTGTAGAGGATAAATATCTATTCTATGGATTCAAAATGAGGAGGGACAGTAAACCAAATCGTCAAGATTTAGTACAAAATTATAAAATTTTGATGGATTAATTTTGACATGCAATCTATTTTTTTTTGTCCGTATTGGTTCGTACATTAATAGACACATTTTTTGGTGTTTAATTAACTTAAGTTCCGGAAACTAATTAAAGGAAAATAAAAACGATTTTGACGAGTTACTTGTGTTCTTTGGATTTTTAATTACAAAATGAGCTGTACTAATTTAATAACGGTACCTCACACTTTGTACGTTTCTCTTCCATATCCACAGACAATCCATCATCCACCATTGACTCGTCGCTTCCCGTATTCGCAGTGAGAAGATTAAGTCCAATCTATTTACAATAATCATAGAGATTTTAATGAACAATATTTGATATTTCCATCTATAACGAAATTACTATTTGTAATTTAATTACTAAAATCCGCAGTAAATAAATGATATTGACAAAAAAAAATGATGGGACGGTAAGAAAAAATGTTGTAATCAACTACTTACATTGATATGATCCGTAGAACGATCGTCATGATCATCAACACGTGAATTCTCCCTTTTGACATGAACTCTATGAGTCTCGTCGGCGATAATGTTTTGCTCATCACGTGAAACTCTATCTCTCTTCTCCGCCGATCTGAAAAAGTCAACCTCATCCACCACCGCCCGATGATGCTGCTCCTCCGATGGCTTTGAATTGTCACGTGGACCTCCAAGACTTACCGGAAAACGAAACATCTCTACCTTAAGATCTTGATAGGTCACTTAGATTGTGTTTTTGTTAAAATCAATACGTACGGATGATGATTTGCTTGATGTTAGATTTGTTATCCGAATATCCGAAGCCCTAGTAAAAAAAGAGGATATGTAACTTTGCCGGATAAGAAAAAAGGTACGTATCTAATCCTCCTATATCTAGAGAGTGTGTTTGTGTGTGAGTGATTGTTCCGTACCATATCTAATCGTCCATATATAGAGATGTGAAGGAGAAGATATCATAGAAGAGAGAGAAAAGAGAGATACTTTGTCGAGTATGTGGTTAGAGACGAGGATAGAAAACCAGATGCTTCGGCTACAAAAAGGGTTTTGATGTGGACTCAGATATTAAATAGAAGTTCTCGTCTTTTTTAATAATAACATTGTTATATAAAGACAATTGTTTGTCTATATATGTTTTATGCCTGCTTCTACTTGAAAATATGGGTGTGACTGGTTTAAGTATTTAAAAATGTATCATTTTAAACTATAGTTCTGCAACTTTATTTTTTCATGTTTTCCCATTTTTTAGAACAAATTTTTAGAGATTTTATTAGTAACTATAGATTTTTTTTACAGCAAAAATATTAAAATTATAGCAAAAACATTGTACAAACTAATTTCCACAGCAAATAATATATATTTAATTACAATCCAACCAATCACCCACAATATCGATTTACATTTGGATTCTCGTGGAAAGATATTTATGAAGATTCGTTTTAGTTCGTTTTGCGTCAGTGTCGACGTCATTTGTCTACATGGATCCATATTATTAACAAACAACCAAACCATTTTGTATTATATTATAGACGTGTCATTGTTGTTTATCGGAATTATACAATTCAGAAATAGTAAAACTTTACTATTGCTTATCAGAGGAGCAATGTTTTCTTTTTTTTTGTCAACGAGGAGATGAGATGTGGTATATTAAAGATGTTTTACTGGTTTTGTTAGTATTGAATTTTTTGAAGTAACCGTTTCCTTTTCTTTTTAAGTGATAGTAAGACACACATTTTCAAGAGAACTAAAATAAAATGGCAACAAATAGTAAAATGTCTCTATATGCGAGCGACACTATGTCATTATAGAAACTAATGTGATATAGTAAAATATTGTACCGTGTTATCGAACAAATAGCAAGTTGGTATTTAAATAAATGTTAGTATTTGATATATTATTTGTTTATATCACACACAAAATCTATAATATATACCCTAATAAGTTTAGGATTATCAAATAAACATAGAAACCGAACAAGTTTTTAAGACATATTGAGTTAATGACCCGACAACAAAAGTAATTTAACTATTTTAGAAAAACGAAAAAGAAAAAAGTGTATGGCATGCATTAACACTTCATTTGCACAATGAAAAAATAGCAGAATAAAATCGAGTTGTTGTATAATTTTTGTTTTGGGCGGCAGTTGTTGTAGTAATTAATTTAATTTTTTTTTTTTGTCAATATTTGGACCACAACTAGCCGGCCCATTAGGCTAATTCCTACAAATTGTAAGATCGGGGATTTGATCCCTGGTGTGATGGTGTCTGTCTTCTGTGGACTTGCCACTAGACCAAAATCACTTCACCAATTAATTTAATTAATAAATTAGCTTATTGTTATTGTGGATTATTTTTTCCATTTTTGTTTAAAGGGTTTAGTTAGAAATATGTGGATTATAAACAGAATATTGACTTATCTACTCAACTGAAAAATCTCACCAACGAATATTCTTTTTCTTAAAAAAGCACTTTAATCTACGAAATTTGTTCAAAGACTTTGTCCTTATTAGTAAAACTTTGAATCATTGGTTGATCAAGTCAATATATGAGCTTTAGAAAAGAAAAAAGAAAAAACTATTTTTAGGGAAGAATTCTTTGCAACAGATTCTTTTTATAGATGAATTATTGATTCACTTTTTTTTGGACTAATTTTCTTTTTCCTTTTTTAAATAGGAAAGAATTTTGACTTGTTCATAGAATTAATAGATCAGAAAATAGAAATGAATCTCACCGTTCGCAATTCAAACGCCGCTTCCCACGTGACTGAAATTATTATAAGCTTTATTGCTATTTAATGCCTGTTAAATACATTACATAAACTCAAACATGTAATTATAAGTCCTCTGGTCCAGTGGTTGAGAGCAAGGGTGTTGATTAAACTTCTACATCAGGAAGTTTGGGGTTCAATCTCCGGAAGACGTGATTTATTTGGAGATTTTAAAACGATAAGTTTACATGAGATCTTCTACTAAAAAAAAAAAAAAACTCAAACTCAAACATGTACACGACATTTTGTTAAGACCCGATACATTGTATTACCTAAACAAACATGTGTGTAATAAATCAACAAGCATATATAAATTCAAAGACCAAGGGTTGAGTTTTTTTTTTATAAGTTTAATCATAATTAGCCTATTGTCGAAGTTTTTTGTAACAAAATAACCCTTTTGCTGACACTTCGAGGATTAATCTTGATTTCATTCCAATATTCCTTAACGAAAAAAAATCTCCAAGCCTATACGTGTGAGTTAAACCTTCTTTTTTTTTTTTTTTTTTTTTTTTTTAATCTGCAAACCAAGTTTTGATATGCAAATGGAACTTGCAGAATTGGCGTTAAAACCACCACCTAATATGGCTAGGTGAATGGAAATTCCAATATGAAACGACCGGGAAAGAAGTAGTAAGGGGTTTGTGAAAAAAAATTTATATTAACCTCGAAAAGTTATTATACAAACTGAAATTTGACCAATTGAAGGGGTTTGTGGAAAACATTTTATATTGACCTTGAAAAGTTCTTATACAAACTGAAATTTGACCAATTAGTCTGAATAAAATTCGCAAAATATGTATTGCTAACATATCTGCAAATTAAACTGTGATCACAAGGGTTTTTACAATCAATTTATTAAATTCAATATTTCACGACTTTATCAACATTGGTTGTGTATATATTTCTTTTTCTCCGGATCATAGTTTCAACGGACGAATTAAATATCCTTAAAAGAAAGTAGACAATGGTTGAGCTAAGTCAACGAGATTAATGGGTTACCTCACACATTCCTGACTGGTGACCGGCTGTGAGTCTCACTAAGTTTTCAATAAATAAAGGGTATGCTTACCTGTAAACCTGTTGAGTATCATCACACCGTAGGACCCGGTCACTCTTTGACTTTCAACCTCAAGACGAAGAATTGTCTCTTTGTAATTACTTAACAACAAAAAAATTCGTTTGTTTTAAGTTTTAACGTTTTGACTCGTTTTTTTTTTCAAACCCGAGAATTTTGGAATGACTTTTAAACAGTATTCGAGTCATATGGAACAACCGACTATTCTTTCGTTTTCTTACCACCACATTTTTTATTCTTCAATTTGTGTAACTATAAAATTAAATAACACTTTTTCATCAACTAAAAAGCAGTCATACATCTTATAGTATTATGCATCAGCTTTTATAGGTCACAAGCTAGCAAACTAATTTATTACGTATGTGTACTGATGTATATACATATCTATAAATTTTCTAAATTTCTTAGAAGATATAGTGGTTAGCTAATGAGAAGTTAGTACAAATTAAACCAGATATATATATCATTTAACCGACAAGAAAATTTCATTTCATGTTGTTATCTGAATACAATAATAAATTTTACGGTCTTTTTCCGTCTATATATAACTCTATTAAAAGTAAATTAAGATATTTATAATACGTGTAACACTATTAAAATCCAATGGATTATAAATCTCAAATATTGATAATTGCTTTAGTACGAATAACTACTAGTATAATTTTTACCAAAATTAAATGCATATTTTGTGCAGATCTTACGATTCTATCAATAATACTCTGATCTAACATTACTGATGATAAGAAATTCTGAGCTCTTGGTTCTGTAGATCAAAGGCAGTAAATAAACTACCTGATACAAGAGTAATTAAACAACATTTTCTTGTGTGTTTTAATCTAACTTTAGCATAACTTGCCAATTTGTCTGTTTTTTTTTCTTTCTTTTTTGATAAAATAACTTGGCAATTGTTTATATATAATGGACTAAACCGACCACGACCTAATTATTTTTAAGTATATATATAAGAATATTAGTCGTATCCAGCTCTATCGGTCCACAATTTTTGTATCAGTCATAATGAAGTTCATAACGTTCGTAATTTGTTTTTTTTGTAATGATGTATAGTGATAGCTCGTATTAAACTATTAATACTCAAATAAATTATATATCTACGATATTCGTGGTATTTTTAAGAATATTGATTCGAACTCTAACTAAACCCTAGAGTTTAATAAGCCAATCAAACTTCAATCCGGAATATCTATCAGCTTAATACATATGGTAGTGTTATAGACTTATAGTGTATGAATTATGTTTACTAAATTCAGTTATTTGTTATCTTTTTCCCGACACATTCAATATATACTCAAATACATTGTTCTAAATATTGTTTGCATTGGTTGAACATTGAATCTAGACCTAATGATTCTTAAGAAAAAGTACCTTGGACATTAAAATAGTAAATAGAACTACATAACTATATTATAATCTTATACATTTGGAGATTTGCTTCTTCTTCTTTATATATTCTTTATGCGGCAAACCGAACGCCGGAGGAAGCATGTCAACTATCATGATTCATGACGCATGAAAATGATTTGGCAATAAACTACTAATTAACCTAGATTACAAAATCGATAAATACGTACTATAAATTATTAAGAAGTCTGATACAAAAACTCAGCCAAAAAACAGATGTAATTGCAACTGCATGCGTTGACCAATGACCGTCCCAGATGGTGATGTGGCTAATTGATTTGAGAAATTCATAAACTTATTTTACTAAAAAATTATAAACTTCGATTTGTATATCTTTTCAGATCGACGACCAAAATATGTAATATAATATGTACAAACCCACTCATTTAACAAACATGAATTAAAATCTGTTAGCTTCCTCCTATAGGTAGCTAAACATTAAATAATAAAACTTTCTAATTACGTGAATATTGATCTATTGATTTTTCAAAGGACATGATCAAAATAAATTAAGAAAAACACAAAAGAGTAATTTTTCACCTTTGTCAAATGTAAACAAAACTTAGAACATAGTTATTAAACAAAAATGGCAAAAAATATGATGAAGTGAAAACTGCAAAATCCGCTTTAGTAACTTTATTATATATCCTCCTCAATTATGTGTACCATGTCTTCGTCGTGAATCTTGCCGTCCTTGACCATATGATCACAACACACAACGAATTTCTTCTCTTCGTCAACCAAAAAACTTACGTCAAACGAAGTAACAAAAAATCAGGGTGATCCATTGCTAAGACCATGCTCCACGATATCACTTTCGTCTCATTATTTGTCACCCATATTTCTGTATGTATTTTGCAGCCTGTAATAACACGGAAAGTTTTTCTTCTCTAACAACGGAGGGAGCCATAGTTCCACAACTATCTATAGGACGGTGACATGGAAGAGGCATATGTCCAAATCTCTCTGTTGTGTAATCAAAACTGACTAGTAATATGCCGAGATGTTTCTTTTCTATATCTACAACAAACCAATAAGTCTTTCTTTATGTTACCAAAAAAAAAAAAAAACAGTCTTTCTTTTCAAAGACACACGGTAATAAGTATACACTAAATCACAGTCCAGAGTGACGTCAAGAATCCTCCATCAATAAGACATAATCTGTAGGATTAACGTTCATCGAACAAACTTTAAATTCCTTTGTCAAATGTAAACAACATGAGAACGAGACAGTACTCTCTAACGGTTCCATCTTTTGCAAGTATATCGTAATCTTTTCAGAGATTTGGCCGGAACATGACAGAGTATCTCTTCGACCATATCTCCCGGAAGTTCCGACATCGTCATAGGTGCGGTTTGATTGTTACCCCGTAAATTCGTAAATATATAGTTAAGTTTTTAATTTTGGTTTATTTTGGTTTGGTTCGGGTTTGTATAAACCTGATAAATAAACCATTACACAAATTCAATATCTTCTATATAATAAGTTTGTGCGTTTTGATCAAAACCATGGAGCTATGATCAGACCTTCGTCTGTGTTAAACTCCAACAAGTACTTCAACTCTCTCATTAACCATTTCTCATCTCATGGCGATTACAAACAAGTTCTCTCCACATTCTCTTCCATGCTCGCCAATAAGCTCTTACCTGATACTTTTACTTTCCCTAGTCTTCTCAAAGCTTGTGCTTCTCTTCAGCTTCTCTCTTTTGGTCTCTCAATTCATCAGCAAGTTCTCGTTAATGGGTTCTCTTCAGATTCCTACATCTCGTCTTCATTGGTCAATCTCTATGCTAAATTGGGAATCTTGGATCATGCTCGGAAACTGTTCGACGAAATGCGTGAGAGAGATGTAGTTCACTGGACTGCAATGATCGGGTGTTATTCACGCGCTGGGGTTTTCGGAGAAGCGTGTTCGTTGGTTAACGAGATGAGATACCAAGGGATTAAACCGGGTCCGGTTACGTTGTTGGAATTGCTGAGTGGGGTTTTAGAGATTACGCAGTTACAGTGTTTGCATGCCTTTGCGGTTGTTTATGGGTTTGAATGTGATATAGCAGTGATGAACTCTATGTTGAATTTGTATTGCAAGTGTGATCGTGTTGGAGATGCTAAGGATTTGTTTGATCAGATGGAGCAACGAGATATGGTTTCATGGAATACAATGATTTCAGGATTTGCTTTTGTTGGTAATATGACTGAAATTTTAAAGCTTTTGTACAGAATGAGAGATGATGGTTTTAGACCTGATCAGCAGACATTTGGAGCGTCGCTTTCGGTGAGTGGAATAATGTGTGATCTTGAAATGGGAAGAATGTTACACTGCCAAATTGTAAAAAGTGGTTTCAATGTTGACATGCATCTCAGGACGGCATTGATAACTATGTACCTAAAGTGTGGAGAGGAAGAAGCTTCATATCGAATACTTGAAAGTATTCCTGATAAGGATGTTGTTTGTTGGACAGTCATGATATCAGGACTTATGCGGTTGGGTAGAGCGGAAAAAGCGATGATTGTTTTCTCAGAAATGTTAGATTCAGGATCAGAGCTATCGAGTGAAGCAATAGCTAGTGTTGTAGCTTCTTGTGCTCAATTGGGTTCCTTTAATATTGGCGCTTCAATCCATGGTTATGTACTGAGGCAAGGATATACACTAGACACTCCTGCGTTGAACTCTCTTATCACAATGTATGCAAAGTGCGGCCATTTGGATAAAAGTTTAGTTCTTTTTGAACGGATGAATGAAAGAGACTTAGTTTCGTGGAATGCGATTATCTCCGGACATGCCCAGAACGGAGATCTGTGTAACGCCTTGTTATTGTTTGAAGAAATGAAGTTCAAAACCCTGCAACGAGTTGATTCATTGACAGTTGTCTCGCTTTTACAAGCCTGTTCATCTGCTGGAGCTCTGCCACTAGGGAGACTGATCCACTGTATTGTAATCAGAAGCTTTATCAGGCCATGTAGCTTGGTTGATACAGCTCTGGTTGATATGTATTCGAAATGTGGCTGCTTAGAAGCTGCACAGAGGTGTTTCGATTCGATTTCGTGGAAGGATGTTGTTTCATGGGGCACACTCATTGCAGGGTATGGTTTTCATGGTAAAGGGGATATTGCTTTGGAAATTTACTCAGAGTTTCTCCGCTCTGGAATGGAGCCGAACCACGTGATTTTTCTTGCGGTTCTCTCATCTTGCAGCCATAATGGAATGGTTCAGCAAGGTTTGAAAATATTCAGTTCGATGGTTAGAGATTTTGGTGTTGAACCAAATCACGAACACCTTGCTTGTGTGGTTGATCTTCTTTGTAGAGCTAAAAGAGTAGAAGATGCGTTCAAGTTCTACAAAGAGAACTTTACGAGACCTTCAATTGATGTATTGGGTATAATACTTGATGCTTGCCGTGCAAATGGGAAAACAGAGGTCGAAGATATAATTTGTCAGGATATGATCAAGTTGAAGCCAGTGGACGCTGGACATTACGTTAGGCTTGGACATTCTTTTGCTGCGATGAAACGATGGGACGATGTGAGTGAATCATGGAATCAGATGCGGTCTCTCGGCCTGAAAAAGCTCCCGGGATGGAGCAAAATCGAGATAAACGGGAAAACCACAACATTTTTCATGAATCATACTTCACATTCAGATGAAACAGTGTCTCTGTTAAAACTTCTTAGCGGGGAAATGATGCAGTTTGCTTCAAGGAATCTATGCGATGAATTTTATAATGTAACCACGGCTCAAGTGTCACGCATTTTTATGACAGAAATTACTTAATTGCAAGCATTTACTAAAAATAGGATCTAATAATGCGAGAAGTCTAGAAGGGATCCAATACTTGGGGGAGATTTTCAAGGAGATCAGTTACTGAGAATCTTCCAAGATTCAAACAAAAGAGAAACACCATTAATTTGCAGAGAGAAAGAAACAGAGAGAGATGACCAGAAGGCAGAAGAAGACCGCGAAGGTGGTAACAGTGGTAATGGGACTGTGTATTGTCGCCTACATTGCAGGACCGTCTCTGTATTGGCATCTCAACGAGACCATTGCAGACTCTCTCCATTCCTCTTGCCCCCCTTGTGTCTGTGACTGTTCTTCTCAGCCTCTCCTCTCCATCCCCGACGGTAATCATCATCATCATCATTGTAGTCCTTAATTTATGTTTTCCCTGGTCACAACCGATTTTTGATGCGTTTAATACATTATTTCTTCTATAGGGTTAAGCAATCACAGTTTCTTGGGTGAGTGTTTTTCTGGCAATATCTTTTCATATCTTTAGTAAGAATGCTAAAATGTTGCAGAGTTCATGCGCATTTTGTTGGTTCTTGTTTCATTGCGAAGATTGTATGAAGCATGAGGAAGGGAGTGAAGAGAACGATAATAGTTTCACTGAAATGGTAGCTGAAGAGCTGAAGCTAAGAGAAGCACAAGCCCAAGAAGACGAATGGCGTGCAGATAGGTTGCTGCTAGATGCTAAGAAAGCGGCGTCTCAGTATCAGAAAGAGGCTGATAAATGCAGTATGGGTATGGAAACATGTGAGCTAGCAAGAGAGAAAGCAGAGGCAACTCTGGATGAACAGAGAAGACTATCTTACATGTGGGAGCTTCGAGCTCGGCAAAGAGGATGGAAAGAAGTAACTGTTGCATCTGATGTTCTCTAAGAACAGATCTTTTGGTTCTAGAAGAATCTTTTTTCTATGTAATGGAGACTCTTCAGTAGAGATTTTGAGTTAAACCAAAGATAAAACTTTTGTTCATTTGACAGGTTCTGTAATTGTTTTTTACTTTCTAAATCCTACTTTGTAGTGACCTTGACATTAGTCCGGTCTAGGATAACGTTGAGGATCTTCCCAGGCACATAGATTCGCTTCTTTATTGATTGTCCGTCTAGATATTTCCTGAGTTTCTCGTCCTGTGAAGCTAGAACAAAAGCATCATCTTCAGAACATCCTTCTTCAACCTCTATGGTGCCTCTTGTCTTGCCGTTTATCTGAACTGGAAGAACAATAGTTGTGTTCTTTAAGAAATCCGGGTTTGCCTGCATAAAGACTAAAACGGTCAGTACCGCAAAACACCTTCCTCTGTCGTGTCTATATGTTCAGTTTATTATCTCTACCTTAGGGAAGCTTTCATAGGCCAGAGAATTCGGATGGCCTAACCGCGACCAAAGCTCTTCAGCCATGTGAGGTGCGTAAGGTGAGAGCAAAAGAACAAAAGGCTCAATGATTCCTCTAGGTTGATTATTCCACTGTGAAAATTAGAAGAAACGAGAGTAAAGATCAGTATTTGAAAGCAAAAAGACAAAAGCTGACCGATATAAGAGTCTAAAACTAACCTTATATGCTGCATTAACAAACTCCATCATCCCTGAAATTCCCGTGTTGAATCGTGTACTCTCGATTTCCTCTGTCACCTGCAAATTTTACATATATATCTTAAGTAAGATGTAATCAAATCACAAAGGGATCATATTGGGGATGAGATGACCTTAGCTATGCATTTATGAAGAGTTCGGAGTTGTTCAAGGGCCGGTTCATCATCAGTCACTACGGTTCCATCTCTGAAAGAACCGTCAGATTGAGGCAAACCAATGACTAGTCTCCATGTTCTTGCCAAGAAACGATGCACACCTTCAATCCCACTCGTGTTCCAAGTTTTTGAGTCCCTAGTAGAAGGAAATGCAGGCAGATATAAACACTGAGAAAGCAAGAAAACCCGAAATACAAATTTGGGATTGAGATTTACCTAAAAGGTCCCATGAACATCTCATATAAACGTAGGGAATCTGCACCATACTCTAACACAACATCATCAGGATTTACGACATTTCCTCTACTTTTGCTCATTTTGTAAGCACGTGGAATCAGACGAATGCTAGGATCCTCCTTCAGAACAAAATGATCTCCGGACTTCATAACCTAGACCATTATTGATCATAAGATTAAAACACTGGAGAGCCTATCAGTTTTTTAGTGAATGAGAAAGAAGATTTGTACTTTTTCTTCCGGGATTGTCACTTGTTGATGTTCATTTAGCCGTTCTTCAGTATCTGCAGATACATAATTTCCTTCTTGGTCTTTCCACGCTGTATATTGAACCTGCAACGTAACACTATTAAGAAGAAAAGATTCAAAGGAATTTGTAAATTTGAAAAAGTTGGTGCAAAAGACTGACTTACTTCCCCAAGGATGATTCCTTGATTTATGACACATTTGAATGGTTCTTTCGTAGACACAACACCAATGTCATAAAGTACCTGCAATGATGCAATAACAATATTTGTAGTTAGATCACAATGTAGCTTTAAGAAAGGGAGGTTTCAAAGGATACACACCTTGTGCCAAAACCTCGAGTATAGTAAATGTAAAACAGCATGTTCAGCACCACCAACATATACATCTACTGGGCTCCAGTATCTGCCACAAGAAAAACACTTAAAGATCTGGCCAAAAGCAACAAAGTTTTACTTCGATGACGCGTATATGATTGCATTCAGTAAATTGCTCTCACTTTTCTTTTTCCTTATCAACTAATGCTTCAGGGTTTTTCGGGTCCATGAATCTCAGATAGTACCTGAAAAATCATGTAATTTTATTTAGTTTCTCGGTATTAAAATCAACGTCCTTCGACAACACACCATGTAATATATTCAACATGGTTCTACATCAACCAAATTTTTCGACCTAGCCTATCCTAGAACCATCACTGGTAGAGAGCATCAAGGATTCTCACTTAGGAGATACGGTTTGTGTAATGGGAAGATTATATACAAGAATAAAGAAGGGTTAAGAGCTTATCAATAACATTTACCAGCAAGACCCAGCCCACTGTGGCATGGTGCTTGTTTCTCTTTTGGCAGGTTTTCCTGTTGAAGGATCAACGGTGTTCACCTGCAAAGTCATCGATCATAACCAAAAAGTCCATCGCCATTTTAACTAGCCAAAAGCTAATCATATTAACTGCAAAACATACCCATGAAACTGCTTTTGACAGTGGTGGTTCCCCTGTTCCAGTGGGCGTAAAATCATTTAACTCCGGCAAAGTGAGCGGCAGTTCAGATTCTGAAATTGCAATAGTTTCACCAGACTCATCCAAAATTAAAATGGGGATAGGTTCACCCCAGTAACGCTGCCGTGCAAATAGCCAATCTCTCAACTTGTAATTTACCTGCCAAAAAACCTTTGAATAAGTAACAAGAACAAAAGTCTTAACATAATCCAAATGTGAAAGACATGAAGATGAACCTTTTTCTTTCCATTGCCGGTTCTCTCAGCCCATTCAATAACTTTTAAAGCAGCTTCTTTGCTAGATAGTTGATTTATGTCAAGTCCTGTTTCTAAACTTGATGAATTTTCAATAATGCCCAATCCGGGATAAACCTCCTTGGCATCATCACTTGAATTTGCCTCATTTTTCACTACCCACTTGATCGGAATGTTATACTTCAACGCAAACTCATTATCCCGATTATCATGAGCTGGGACCGCCATGATTGCTCCGGTTCCATAGCTGTCACATATAACAAAGATCTTTGTTTCACACAAATTTAATTCAAAGCAATGTAAACAGTTAGACCAGACTCACCTTACTAGAACATAATCAGCTACCCATATGGGAATAGCATCCCCATTAACTGGATTTTTCGCATAGCATCCTGTAAATACGCCCGTCTTGTCCTTCTGAAGTTCTGTTCTTTCAAGATCACTTTTCCTCGAAGCGAAATCTTTGTATTCCTCAACCTGCAACCATAAGAGAGGACTCATGAAATTCATGAAAGGCCAATTGTATAATCGAAAGAGAAAGAAACTTACTTGTTGTTTCTGTTCTGCGGTTACTAAGTAAGACAATAAATGATGCTCTGGTGCCACAACCATGTAACTGCAAATGAAAGAACAGATCATATAAGATATTCAAAATCAAGAATTTAGATTTTGAATCAGAAATATAATTAATCCACTAAGCATACGTTGCTCCAAAAAGTGTATCTGGCCTCGTGGTGTAAACTGTAATCTTTTGGTATGTTTCTCCACCTTCGCCATCAAGAATCGAAAAGTTCAGTTCAGCTCCTTCAGATCTTCCTATCCAGTTTCTTTGCATTTCCTTTATACTTTCAGGCCACTCAAGTTCGTCTAAATCTTCTAGAAGACGATCAGCGTACGCAGTAATCTTCAGCATCCATTGCCTCATCGGCTGCTTGGTAATAAACAATGTCACTGTAAAATTCATGAGAATTTTCAAAACAGAGGAATACAGATTTCGAAAGGGGAAAAACGATATAAGATTCCCAGATGGTAAAAGATCTTACCTTTCTTATAACCGGATGGCCACCACGCTCACTAACACCATCCACCACTTCCTCATTGGCTAAAACAGTACCAAGAGCCGGGCACCAATTGACGGGTACTTCAGCCTGAATTTACAATCTTTCAAAGAACTGTTCTATACAAAAATGCACCGATTTAACTTGTGAACTAGACAATGATTTTCTTGACCTGATATGCCAAACCTCTCTTATATAGCTGAAGAAAGATCCATTGTGTCCACTTATAATAGTCTGGCTCTGTTGTAGAAAGTTCACGGTCCCAATCGTATGAGAATCCCAATGATTTGAGCTGCAAACAAACGAACGAAAAACATTTATTAAGGTTCCAGGATATTGACTCCCGTCAGTCCAAAGCAATAGATCACATCAAAA
The DNA here is from genome assembly GCA_900406345.1 of Erysimum cheiri. Taxonomy (NCBI): domain Eukaryota; kingdom Viridiplantae; phylum Streptophyta; class Magnoliopsida; order Brassicales; family Brassicaceae; genus Erysimum; species Erysimum cheiri. Next base: position 16,346 of record OVAQ01000016.1, read on the forward strand.
CAGTATTAAAGACCCTTTTGCATAATCTTCAAGGATCAGTTATCCGAAACCGTTCAAATGTTCGAGATAGACTGCAAATAAGCATAAATTCCCAACCCAACTGATATCAAAACTTTAAAATTTCATCTGTCAGAGAAAAAGATGAACAGAAAAGAATACTGAATTTTCTACGCTAGAGCTAAATTGAAAGAAACACATTACCTGCAGACGAAAGCGGTCAATATTCTTCAATGTTGTGGTTTTCGGATGGGTTCCTGTCTGCAACACAGATTACAAATATTCATAAGGACTCAAATTTTATTCAACAAAAGCATCCATAATGACATGAGAAAATTGAAAAAGGACCTCAATAGCATATTGTTCTGCAGGCAATCCAAAAGCATCCCATCCCATAGGATGCAAAACATTGTAACCTTGCATTCGCCTAAGCCTCGCTAAAATATCAGTTGCTGTATAACCCAATGGATGTCCCACATGTAATCCTGCTCCACTGAAGAACAAACCACAACACACACACACAAAAATTTCATCTTTGCCACAAAAACCTATTCATCTATACAAAATCTATGGATGCTATTAATTTTATGGAAACTTCTGAAAAACCACAACTTTATGCTGAAATAGCTTCTCAATTAGCCAAATTTGTGAACTGTCTACATAATCAGTAACAAAAAGAAGAGACCTTGGATATGGAAACATGTCGAGGACGTAGAACTTAGGTTTAGAAGTATCGACATCATCTGGTGTCCGAAAAGTTCGGTTATCTTCCCAATAACGTTGCCACTTGGGCTCAATTTCGTGAAATGGATAGACCCTTTTCAATTCAATCGATGTCGTCGCTGATTCCGACACCAAAACTTCTTCTTTTCGAAACCCATTTTTGCTTTGAGCCTCTTTCGCCGAACTCCTGACTCCGGTGTGATTAGAACGACGCCACCGGAATCGTGGACCGGAAAAAGGCTGCTTTAGAGGAGACTGGAGCGTGAGAGAGCTAGTGAGGCGTATATGGGGACAACAGTGTGACAGTACAAATGGGTCAGAGCGAAATTGGAGGATTTGATGAGAGCTCATTGTGGTCTTTGCCGGAGACGAATGTTTCAGTGGATAATTGAGTGTGTGTGCTCTTTTGAACCTTGAGATCAGTTGAAACGAAGATTACCAAAACGACGTCGTTGTTGTTATCAACAGAGTTTTTAATTTTGTAGTTTTTGGTCTAACGGCTAAAATATTTTTTCGATTGATTGCTCGAGAGCTTGAAATCAAATTTTCTCACGGTTTAAGTTTAATCTTCTTGAAAGAAAAACATGGTTAGGATGGCCAAGAAAAGAACATGGTTATGACATAATGAAGATTGTCCCTCTAAAATACTATCCATTACTTAGTGAATCTATATATATAAAGTTAGTTTTTCTCTTTTCTCCTTAAGCCACCTCATCATCATAATCATCTTCCACATCATTTTATTATTTAATTTTAAGAATTTATTTATACTATTTTATCATTTAATTTTAAGATTTATACATATGTAAACAATTTTTTCAAAAAGTAATATGAAATGTCTTTTCTTATATTTTATATTATAAAACTAAAACAGATAAATGATTAAAAAAAGATAAACTTACTAATTTTCGATTATACTAACTAATTTATAAATGATAGGTTATAGTTTTAAAGTGAATATTTTATTATTATTATAAAAAATGATAGAGGAATTCCTCTAGATACCATCATTTTAGTTTTGTTTCCAAAAATACCATAAATACCAAATTATTGTTCAATGATAGGGAATTTTAGATCATTGGTTTGGGTTGATTATTTTACATTTAAGGTATAGTATTTAGGGAGTAGAGTTTAATGTTTGGAATTTAGAGTTTAGAGTTTGGAAATTGAAAAATTAATTTTAGTTTTGTGGTATTTTTATCCAAAAAACAAAATTGATGGTATTTTAGAGAATTGCGCAAAATAATATGAAACAAAATTTGATTGGATTAATATAATATAAACTTAAATTATGATATGATTTAACCAGAATAGAACAGAAACAAAAAAATTTAAGAATATAAAATCTATCTAATTTATGTCTCTCAAAAATTCCGAACATAAATGAGATATATTAGGACGAAACGTGAATTGTCATTTTAAAAACACGTATGAAAAAGGTAACAATAAAAACAATATATCTTTAAAGGTTTACAATATGAATTTAACTAATTTCTGCCAATACATTAGATATGTTAAAATAATATACGAAATAAAAAATTAACAATATTGCATAAAAAATGAAAATTAAATAAAACCAACATTATTAAATGAAATGAAATGAACTAAATATAAAGCCAATTATATTAATATGTTAAATTTTAAAGTTGTTTCATATGAAAATACGGAACATATATAAAACGAAAAATCATAAACGGATATTTAATAGTATATAAATTATTATAACAAGATATAAATTACGTCAAATTAAATAAAAAATCTAAAACAAATTTAAAAAAAAATATATATATAAAGAGATAATATAACAAATAAAAATAACAAACAAAGATTGATAATTCCCTGGTGTCCATAGTGTTGATGTTGAACCTGTAGTGTTGTTCCCAAGGGTATACCCCAAGAACCAAAACATCATCAAGAAGCACTGGAATCTCGGTATCAACCCCTTTAACCATACATTTCATCAGCTTTGTTAACAAAAGATCGTTGAAAGTGTGTAAACTGAATCGATTTTCGAGACAGTGAGGATGCAAGTTGTCAGATTCTAGATCAGCAGCGTCTTGATGTCTTTTAGAGCAATATGGAGAACCGGATTACATATGTTTTTAATTTCAATTAACCAAATATACAATAAATTATATGAATATGTATAAATTGTTCCATATAAAAATACATAAAATGGAAAATCGGATATATAATAGTATAGAATGATCATAACGAGATATAAAACGAAAATAATAAATTATGATAATATATAAAAAGATAATGTAACAAATGAAAACATAACAAATTAAAATAAATAGATTATAAAACTTATGTGCGTAGCGCGGACAAACAAGTAGTATCTATATATAGAAAAAATACATGTTTCTGTCTTAGAATCATATGTTTTAGTGGTTAGATGGGATTGCAATAGTCCTAAAACTTTAGGTGGTCGGTTGTATTGTGCTTTGGCGGATTTGGCTCAACATGATTAGGATTAATTAGATTTTAGGCCCAAAATAGGCCCAACTGGAGAAAAGAAATTAAACGATGAACTCTTAAAACCATGCTTTACATTATTATAATATAGAACGTCCATATTCCACTAAACATAACAAGTTACGATGTTCGAATTTATAGATTCATCGACTTTCTCCATTAATATTTATGCACTGTCTTAAATGAATTTACATATTTACGAGAAGAGTTCACTGCCCATCGCATTGCTTTATCCACAGTTCATTTGTCTTAAATGAATTTACAGATTTACGAGAAGAGTTCACTGCCCATAACATTGCTTTATTCACAATTCATCCTCTATAAAATAGCCTCAATACTCCTGTTTCATGCTTTATTCACCGCTCATCCTTTACAAACTAGCCTCTCATTGTTTTTTTTTTTTTTTTTTTTTTTTTTTTTTTNCTTGAAATATTTTGATCGTAGTTTCCGCAAAAATGCCTTGGGTAAAAGTTCTCTACGTCATTTGGTATGCTGTTGATATTGTTACTCTTGTGAAAAAATTAATTGCGATATTTTTTCCTTAGGATCTCAACGATGTAAACTCATATTACCTCGATAAATAAGATTCAATATCTTATTTGGTAATACGGCTTTGTATAAGTCCCGACATTGTTATGTTGTCGATATAGTCACTATTGTAAAATCAGTTGTTGCGATTTTTTAATCGTTAGGATATCGACGAGTTAAATCATGTACCTCTACTATTATTAGATATGAACGATTTCTAGTTTTGTAATGCGACTTTCTTTTTTTTTTCAACATGTAATGTGACTTTCTTGAAGTCCTATATAATTTCTGTTGAAATATAATAGAGATTATGCAGTTCACGTTTTATTATTTTTTATATATTTTGTTTGCTTACTTATTTGGGAGTACAATTTTCAAGCGTAGCAAAGAAAAAAAATTATTCAAATCAACTTCAAACATTACTATTGTTCAAGTAAATAATACAATAATATAATTTTCTTCCAAGTCTCACCAACTTGTATATAATCCTGACTCAATTAAGTTCCTCAATTTGTAAATTATCCCCGGAAAATAAAACTCAAATCTTATAAAAATAAAAGAAAACAAACGTAGCATTATTTTTCGTCGAAGAAAACAAATGTTTTATATTTTATTCAACAAGATTACTACGTTGAATTTTAAAGAGATTGAATGGTTGAAAATACACCTCAGTAAAAATGATATTGGTCGTGTTCGTTTGGTCGCCGCAGGTTGCCGCAGCGTCTGCCAAATTTTGAACGTTGATTTAATTTAGCGGTAGCGTCAAAATTCTGCGTTCGCCGCCACCGTTGCCGCAGCCGCCTGCGGCGACCAAACGAACACGACCATTATTCTAAAAAACCTCGAAACTTCAATGCTTCAACAATAAAAATCCATCAAAAAACACAATCCTCCCTCTATGTACATATAAAAGTACGTACATACATACATGAACTATATCCATACTTAAGTCGTATGCATTTGCTTTTACTGAAACAGTTAAACTAGACTTCTTTACCGTTAAAAACGGCCAAAGATGGAGAAGATTCACCACTGATTCTGCTTGGTGCCGGAGTGTTCCTCCGCGATTGGCGTTTTGTTGGCACTATGATGGCTTCATCCTCCAATTTTCTGACCATGTCACCGTCGTCGTCGTCATCACCACCTTTGAATACAGGATGAATATAAGCATCTTGCAAGTAACCTTTAAGGTTCAGATTTGGCTCTTTCGCTCTTTCCAATGTATCTTTCATCATAGCTTCCTGTAAAAAATCAACATTTTTCCATATCCGGGCTCGTAAAACCGATGTAACAGTGTGTCCAATCCGGTTGAACTGATCTAAACAGTGACAAGAATCGAACTAAACCGAAATAATATAAATCTAGGTAGAAGTGAATCTTGCAGATATGTGGAAGAACTGACCTGTAAGGGGTATCGGACAAAGGCGGGCTCATAACGGCCTTTACAGAAGCGGTGGAAACCGATGGTAATCACGGGAAGAGCGATGAGAAACGGTGCAGCTAAAGCGGCATGTTTTGTACCCAACAAACCCATCAGAAGCAATTGAGATATGATCAATGCCGTTATAACCCGTCCATGAACATCTGGCCAAAACGCAGCAGCACTCTCATACTCTTGATTATACACATTTATGATCTGAGAATAAGGAAACAAAAAACAAAGTGTTCATCACATGTTTGCAGATTTGTCTACAAACTTTTCAAATTATCCAGTTTAAACAAATTTAGGCGAAGAAGAAACTACTTTTACCTGATGGCGGTACACAATGTAAGCAAGCCCGAAGAAGACTAAGATAAAAGGAAGAAGCATTGGTGTCACGGGAGCGTAGACTAGACCGAGAAGGAAGTAAAGCTGTATCTGAGGCTCTCCTGTGTTGAAACCAATGCTTCCCGGGTTCATTGCTTCCTCTCTGTCTTTCTCTGTTTTCACCAACAATGCGTTTTTGAGGTGGTATATAATGAGAGGTTTTAACATGAGAATCTCTCCTGCAACTCCTGCCCAACCATCAACCATTATATATGTAATAAAGAAGGTTGCTTTCATCGGTATCGCCATGCCAATTGTCTTAGGGATTCTACAGAGATTAAAAAAGAAGAGTCCTTAGAAAAGACCATAACACAAAAAGAAAGAAAGATAAACACAGAGAGAGAGAGAGAGAGAGGGAGTTGCGTACTGATTTGGTGATTGATTGAGGAAAGAACTGAGCTGCTCGAACGCAGCTCCAGCGATAACACTTGCAAGAAAGACGTTCACTAAGTTAAATGTGTAATATCTAGACGCTGATCGTCTTTCTAAGGATGAAATTGAAGTAAAGCCTTCAAACTTGGACATGGTCATCAGTATTGATGGCAGAAAGATGAGGAAAAGCTTCAGCGCAATACCGGCTAGCAAACCTTGTATCAGCGATTTTATGAATTTACTGCGAATAAAAAGGATAATGAATCGGGTCCAATGTTAGTTAAAATGTTCATTACATCCAATGTCATGAAGAATGAAACAATGTTAGAGAAGAAGAGAACTCACTCTTCGATAATGGCTTTCAAGAACGGTGCAACTTTCTCAATTCCCTCAACGGTAGCAAGAGATTGTACAAACGCGATAGGGATGATGAAAAAGAACGTAAGGAAGAAGAAGGCTACATGCATAACCAATCTTCTTACAGTCAAAGAAACATATGGAATCGCAAGGTTTGGCCAATACACATCACGCGGCTCTGCAGCCCATTCAGTTAGCCATTCAGTTGGGTTGCGGGTCTGTGTGGTCTGAGCGCAAACAGCAGCAGCCCAACGGGTTTTGAAGGAGACAAAAGATGCTGGCATGATTGACTTCTGATCATTCACTACATTCTCCCTTTCTTCAGCAATCTACAAACAATGAAGATTTGAACCAAAAAGGAACATTAAGCATAAGGAAGCACAAAAACGGAAACCAGATAAACCACAAAGCTTACCTCTTTTGATGTTTTATCAACTTCAGCAATGTAGTATTCTATTGCATCAACTTTTTGTCCACACAAGCCAAGGCACCCAAGCTGGTTTTGATTAAGGGAAGAGACTAAACAGAATCAGAGCTAGCGGAATAGAAAACATCATAATTATCAAGTTTAACACTTTTTAAGTACCTTTGTCATAGGTCTGATCTGAGAGTTATTTCTAGAGTATTTGAGCTGATAGTAGTCAAGCCAATTCTGCAGCTTCTTCTTTTTATCGACCAAATCGGCGAGCTTGTTTGCATTGCATACAACCTAAATATTGATATCAATCCAGAAGTGTTAAAAAAAACAAAAGAAACTGTTCCGTCCCCCCCACGAAAATGTATACGAAAAGGTCAAGTAATCTTATGAGAAATTTTGACCTGATGAGTGAGGTAGTGATCAGGGTGATTGACTAGGAAAAAATGCTCCACAAGCTCACTCACCGATTCGTCTGTGTCCGGAGGTACATTCCTAACAAGAACCTGTCAAAAAGTCATTACATACAAGATCGGTACCAGCGGTTTAACATCCGTGTTCTAAGTTTAAAACAAGGAAAAGAAAAGGATCTTACAGTGAATTGGTCAGGTCGACGGCCTTCTGAGGCAACAAACTGAAGCCTCATGTTAGCAACTGTCTCATACTCCTTCATCAGCATATAACAAGTCCAGATTGTAAAGGCATAAGCCATTATGATATGAGTCCAAAACCTGGAAAGATCAACATAACCTGAGATTCTACTTAAATCAACAATCTAAGCACATTAAAAAAAAATAGACACACTCAAGATTGGTGTAACAAACCTATTAGAATACTCTGGGATATTTGAAATTGATAGTTTGTCAATATCACTTGAAGTGACATTCTTTAAATTCTTAGCCAACTCCAACTCGTTGTTCGTCCAATTAACCGGTACAAGAACTGCCCATGCAAGCATTGCTATCGGAGCAAAGATCTTAAGCCTGCAAAATAAGGTAACCAAAAAAAAGATTATTCACTACCAAATGACTCCAATCTTATGGACAAACTTGAGAAATTTTACTGCTTTCTAAAGACTTCGTCAACTTAATTTCCTCTTCCTAATGACAAAATTAGCCTAAGAACATATATCAAATCTTGGCACATGCTTTTACTCTATAATCTATAATTAAATATGGTTCAGCTTTATGAGACTTAATTCAACTTATATTCCTCTTCCTGACACTAAATTTAGTCTAAAAACACAGTGACCCTTTTAAGCTCATTAGTCAACTGAATTTTTGACTCAATATGACTTTGCAAAAAGTCCCAAATCTTATTATACCCGAGCCAGTAAATCCGGAGATACACAACAGAGTCTAAGCCAGCATGATCAATGAGCTCACGCTCAGGCATCTTGAGAGCTTCAGGCATCCAATGCAAGAACTTGAGGTATGATCTCAAGTCCAAATTCACAAACCGCCCTGCAAATCCGCCGCCACTTGCAGGACTGCTTCTTAACCCCTTGAGGTACCATTTCGAGAAGTAAACTCTGTCGTTGAATGGCTGAAGTCTTAAAACAGCAAAGATAATGAAGAAAATGAATGCAGTGAGGATATTTATCCCTGCTGATACACCAATGTCTTGAAGTGTTGCCATGATTTGTTAACTTTGCTGCTCCAAATGCTCACAATTCAACCTGAAAGAGTCACAATTTGTTAACATAAAGTCATAAAAATAGAAGCTTTATGATTCACATCTGGTTACAAACAAAGGAAACACATAAAAATCGAACCTTTAGAGACTGCATCAAACTGGATCCAACATAAAAGCGACCCCAAGTTGGAAGAATTATACAGAACAGTAAGAACAAGACCTTTGAGAACAAAAACAGACAAAGGATTCTAAATCAGTTTCTGATTACTAACTGAAAGAATTGAAATTTACACGAGATCCGAATCCTAACTTTAAAGGATAAATTGAATCAAAAACCAGAAGATCTCGAACATAACAACATAAGCTTTTGCTATAGATCAAGTAGAAAAAAAAAAAAAAAAAAAAAAAAACAGGGCTTTANATCAGGGCTTTACAAAAATAGCTTTTTTTAATTGGTTTTGCTTGAACCCCAAATAAAAATCTAAGCTTTACACAAATGTACTCTAACAAAAGAGAATGAAATCAAGAGATTCAAGAGAGAGAGAGAAACCCTTAGAGATGGGGAGTGAGAAAAGGCAGTGTAAAGATTGCCTCGAGATTCATATGAGAAGAAGCTTAAAAGCCACTGATGACTGAAGTAACACGCAAGCCACGCGGGAACAAACACCCACCAAGAGAGAGAGAGAGATTATAATTAGTACTATTATATAGAAATTGTGTAGTAGTAGTAATCTTTGAATTATTGTTGTTTTCTGGGTTTGAGATATTGTTTCACTGATTCGTCAGTGTTTTATGAAGGATGTCGAAAGTGAAATTGATAGAGATTGAACAGACCTGTCCCACACTCTAGTTGAAGTTACGAACAAGAAGACGAGAAGATTTTTTTTTTTTTTTTTTTTTAAAATTTTTTTTAGTTNGCTTTTAGCTTTTATTAGAAAAAGTAATTTTATTTACTGTTTTCAGTTTATCCAAAAGTTTTATTTTTCAGGACCGTTTTAATTTTTAGAAGTTACGAAAATAACAATTCATCCGGAATAAATATATAAATTATGTGTGAAGTTTTGTCTCTTTCTTCATATAATAAAAAATCTTTAGATCTTGACATACCGACATGAATATTTCTTTAAACCTGGTCCTAAAGATTATAAATAAAATGATTGAAAAGGTTACATCTTTTTTTCTGTCGTGGATTTAAAGTTTTTTTGATTTAAAACATTAGTTTTAGAAATGAGTTTGAATTACAATGTAGAGAGTGAGAAATCAGCAAAGGAACATAATAAAAATGATAATGAAACACAGCATTGTTTGGATTTAAAAGCTTTCTAAATGAAGCAAGTGGATTTATACATTTAAGTTTTAAAAAAGCTAATAATTGATTTATATCTATCTACAACTACAGTTGAAACTTGAAAGTGTTTGCCAATTACCAATAAAAGGTAAAGTTCTATGATCAATGCTTTATGTGGTCTATTCTTTGTCATTATGTCCACCAAGCCCTCCAATCATGTTGATTCTCAGTGTGGAAGAAGATAAGTTTTTTTAATTATGAGGTACAGAGAGAAAGTTGAGAATTGAAAGCTGTTTAAAGATAAAATTTGGGAGTCCCAGAATTAGTAAATCTCCCTTAAGCCTTTACCATTTAAGGTCATGAATGTTTAGAAATTTTAAAGTGGTTTTTGTGGATTATAGTTTTTGGTTTTTAGATTTTGGATTTTGCTTTATGGTTGTTAAACTTTGTGTTAAAAAAAATTATACAAAATTTAAAAATGAAAATAAGAGAGTCAAGTTATGTTAAAACAAAAAAAAACAATGAAACATAGATTTTAGATTTTCTTTAAAAATTGACAAAATCTATCAAAATCAAGGTTCCCTGCTTTATAGGAAACCATATTTTCATAATTTTGATTCGTTATAAAATAGATTTTTGAAAAAAATAAAATCAAAAAACTATTTCAAAATCTACAATCATTCAAAGACTTAAGTACAAAAAAAAAAAAAAATTGGGATGAATGTCCATATGGAACTTAATCAACCAATAGAGAAAAAGAAATATTTATATGTAAGTGAAGACTGATTGTATTTGTTAGTGATCAGTCTTATAATTTAAAATTTTGGCTAATTAGCCAACTTTTTTCATATGCATTAAATAACCTTATTTTTGCTTAGAGATCTAATTAGTTGTTTTTCTCTCTCCTTGATTTGATATTTTTAAGTTACATTTTAATTCAATCACGAAGCTAAATTGTTTGTATGAGAATTTATTACTGTATAACAGTTGTTGCCACGCTGTCGAGAACCTAACGGCTCGTTCAACATGGGACTTCTGTAACGGTCGTAACTCGTAAATGCTACGATTATGATTCATATTAGCACGCGACGAGTTATAACGAATCGCACGCACCAATAAGAATCTAAGATAGGAAGATAAGATAAGCCTTTCACACGTGTGATACAGTGTTAAACACGCGCATGGCATGTGACCGGTGATTTAAACATTAATTTGATGTTTTGACTTTGACCTACTTGTGTGAATCACTAGGCGAAAGTATCGACACGTTTGTAGATAATTATACGTAGTTTATGCATTTATTTATGTGATATTGATATGATCCTGGGCCATCGTTGGTAAAGTGGGTCAGGTGAGGTGTTCAATCATCATGATCCACTTTTTTTTTTTTCCAGAATAATGCAATCAAGAACAGCAAAAGGATAGAGTTTTAATTTCCTGAAATTTGGAAATTAGATTATATACCAGACTTGACTATAATCTATCCTCATTGTCTATGTTAGAGTTTGCATTAGTTAGATATACTAAAGAGAAATCAAGTACTAATGTAATTATAAACTTTTTTTTAGAGATTTTGTGACTAAAGAATGATGAAAAAATATAAAAATTTAATAAGTTTACGTTAATTGGGGATTAAATGGAAGTTAGAGCTCAGTTAGAAATATGGAAGATTAATTAAACGTCGTGGACATGGAAAATTGGAACGTGAGAATGTGTGTATGCACAACAAAGAAAAGAAAACACAAAATGACTTCTTTAGTTTTTTGTGTGTTAAAGGAAACATAAGGGCGTCGTGCTTGTTTTGTAATGTGTTAATGGTTTTGAGCTGATCGTTGTTGTGTTATTGTTCCTAGGGGACCTAGGGGTCGTTGGTGTTGTAGAGGTTGTTGTGTTATTGTTCCTAGGGGACCTAGGGGTCGTTGGTGTTGTAGAGGTTGTTTAGCTAATTAAAAATGGTATGGTCATTTACCTGATATCTTTTTACAGTAGGGTTCATTATATTTTGTGAGCATTGCCGTAAAGAATATGTGCTTTAAGAAATCGTAACGGACTTTGCCAAAAAAAAAAGAGAAATCGTAACAGACAAAAAACAAAAGGGTTTGTTTATGGTTCTAAATTTATTGACACAGCCCCTTCCTTTATTTATTTCATCCCGACACAACCCTTTCCAATCATCCCACAAATACTAAATAATCAAATCTAAAATCTAAACTCTACTGATTAATTGGTATTGACTACGTATTGAGTATTGACAAAAGAAACAGAAAATTAATCGACATATATAATAAACTAAAATATTTTAATTGGAAAATACTTAAAATTGATAAAAAAAAAAATACAATAGATAAATCTGATACTATTACAATAACGGATATTTTATTTTGGACAAATGTTAGAATTACAGATATTTATAAAATAGATAAATCTGATGTTACAATAAAAGATTTTTTGTTTTGGACAAATGTCACAATATAAGATATTTATTTATCTATATCCTAGATATTTTAATGTGTGAACCTAATACATTCTCTTATATACGACCAAATTGTAAAATAATATTGCCTCTCCTGCATTTTTTCTTCATCTAATATCTATGGAGTCATCGTCTTCACTCCTTCTTCATCACTCCTACCTCTCTTACCTTAATCCAAAATTTGGGAAAAGACCTTCTCTTTCTTATCCATTAATGCGGAATTCGCAAAAATGTAAACCAACTCGAATTTGTTCTAACAAGATGTACGTTCCCGGTATGTAATACTATATGACATATTATTTGCCAAAATTTGGTTTTGATCCATACACAATTTTCTATATAAATTAATTAATGTCTAATAAATATTATGTTATAATAATTGGATTAGGCTTTGGAGAAGCTTCACCGGAGGCTAAGGCAGCGAAGCATCTTCATGACTTCTTTACTTACGTTGCAGTGAGGATAGTGGCTGCTCAGCTTGAGGTAAATTTCGATGATAATTCGTATTTAATATAGGTAGATTTTTATAATCATTATAATTTTATGAATATGACAGAGTTATAACCCTGAGGCGTATATGGAGTTAAGAGAATTTTTAGACACAAACTCTGTAAGTGACGGCGATAAATTCTGTGCCGCTCTCATGCGTCGCTCTTCACGTCACATGAACTTAGGTACCATAAAACACATCTATCTAATCTATATACACATTGATAGATAATAGTTATAATGTTGACAAAAAAAAGAAGATAAAATGGTTATATTATTCTACAGAACATATGCTTCATATGTCTTATGTATATACGTATATTAAACTAAAGCTTGGAACTTTTATTTTTTGGTATCATGACCGATGCAACAAGCCCTTCGAATTTTAGAGGTAAACTAAGCTTTTCTTTTCTCCTTAATACATTTAAAAAAAAAAAAAAACACTTCAATATCTTTTTTATCTCTCGTTTGTATTTACGGTTTGGAACCTCTTGTTACCGTACGTAGGTACGGTCTGCTTATTGTAAAAACGATTTTGAATGGGATAATTTGAAGCGTCTCGCCTTCAAGGTTCTCTCTTCTATCTCTCCTTATCTCTATGCATATATGAGTGTTAATATGTAACTGAAGCATCTTGTGTTTGTGAAAATGCAGAACGTAGATGGATCCAATACAAGACTCATGCGTGAATACGTCTTGGAAACTAGTCATGTCGAAACCGATTCCGATAAGTGAAACCTCAGATCTCTTCGAATCACATTCACATATAGTCTCGAGAGTATACACACTTATAACCGTTTGTACATACATATACCATTGTGCTTGTGTTAATCTCAGGTTTTTGATATCTTAATCCTAAACCCTTTTCTTTTGAGAATGACCAAATCAAGAATCGAATCGATCAGGTTTCTCCCCGCGAAATCGATCAAAACCAATTTGCTTTGCGGGAGTTACTTAGAGACGGGAATGGATACCGGGAGAGGCATGGATTTTGCCCGACCCAAAATACGATTGAGCATAGTCTTCGATATTCTCTAACCTGTCATTAATCAATTAAGACGGGTTTAGAACCAACAAAAATGAAAGTTTTGTAGCGGTATCACTTAGGATACAAAGTTTACTTTACCTATAGACATAGTTAACCATAATGCCTCCACTTTGATGAATACCTTTCTCTGATCGATCCGCCATCCAATTTATTCTTTCAACCATCTATGTAACATATCAAAACAAGGAAGCTTATCAAACTCTATCAATCTGTTTGTCTAGACCCTATCACATTCACTTGACTTACCGCTCCATTTTGCAAGTGGAAGTTAGCAACAGAGTCTAAAGCTTTTCCTCTCTTCTTCTCTTGCAAGAGATACCTATCAAAATCAAGACAAAACATTGGAGTCTATGCCTATATACTTTATATTAAGTTATTAACCATTACATCTCCAAGAATGAACATACCTAGCACATAACCGCATGAGGATAGGTTCTAAAACTGACAATATACGAGGCGAAGTAGCCCAATCGCAGTTCTTTACTGATAGCAAATTCAATAGAACTTCCATGCCGTTGCTACCGGAAGAAGAATCACTGTGATAAACATGATCATTGAGTTGATGCCATGAACCTGATTTTGTATAAAATTGATAAGAGCAAAATATGAAGAATTCTCACTCTGATAGACTCATGAGGGCTTGTTCCTCGACTGGTAGTAATACTTTTTCGCTAAACGTAGATGAAGGCGAATTGCTCTGTGCACCATGTTCACCTTCATCGAATCTTGACTGAGATGATAACTTTGAGAGGAGCCACTGCATGAATCCAGGAATGGGGCTAAGTGTTGCAAATGTCTGCAACAACAACGCAATTTTGTTGAGCAAGCAGATAAAACCTTTTCATTAGTAACAAAATTTGCATATAAATTGGTCAAAGTACTCACGGAAACATGTGGCATGTCTTTTTTTACCAACGTAATCACTCGTTTGATCAGAAATTTCCCAAGGTTTATCCCAGCTAAGCCAGGCTGTAAAATGTATAAGACATAGGCCAAATAGCCTTAAACTTAAAGATGATGTGAAAATCAACGAGAAAGAATGCAAGAGCTACATATATGAAGGAAGAGTGTGCACATACCTGAGTTGAAGAAATCGAGTAAAATAAAGCGCATGTTGCTTGGTTTTCTGGTATGGGAGGATTGTCCCACAAAACTTCCTGCGACGACAATGAAATCTTTAGACACATAGCTACGGAATCTAAACCATGCGGCATAGGATCAAGATTAGTTTCACCTGAATAGTCTGAGCAACAGTTTCCATAAGAGCAACTTCGATAAAAATAAGTGGTTCACCTGAAAGGAACAACACAAGAATATGATCAAAGAATGTGGTCAAGTTAAACATTGTATCCTGAGAAACTAACTAAAATAACTAACCAGGAATAGATGGATGAAAATAACCAAAGCATCGACGGCCTATTCCCAATCTTCTTTTAAGATCCAAGAGATTACTGATAGGATGCACCGCCTTAGGAATAATGCGTTATTAGATTAAACAACATTGTTTTAACCATTTCTTGAAATAGCGGAGATTACAGTTAAGGAAACTACTAATGCATACCTCATATGCAACAATTTTCTCAAGCAATGAAGCAGGATCATTCCAGGTAATTTGATGAAGCTCTAAAGTAGCAGGACTAAGCCACATACCGAGTTTCTCCTTTAGAAAGGAATCTAATGTTCGCAGAGACGGCGTGTTTTCTTTTCTATACATTAGAAACAACCAACAGTGTCAGTTTCAACAGGAAAGGTTTTGCCAACTGATTCAAAACTATCTTCAACTATTTGAGTTTCCAGTCACATAACAAGAAGTTGGGAAAGATTACGTGAGTATCGATAGAATATCAGCACGGAGGATGGACAAAAATCTCAACCCTCCTGGATGTGTATTCAACCTCTCAAAAAGAACTTCATATGTTGGCCTAAGAGCATGCCTCAGATTCCGCTCAATGCGATAGAAAACAGTAGATAAAGCCTCCTTATCATCACCTAAAGAAAATTACTCGCTCATCAATGGAGAATGTATCGAAGAATAGCATAAAAATACAAAGACTCACTAGCTGGATTTTCAAGTCCAAGATATTGCTTAACGAGTTCTCGGACTTGCTCTCGGTTAACATCATATTCTTTGGCTAATACAAGCAGTAATTTCGCACGGTCTTCAAGCGAAAGGCTAAAGTAACCCTATAAGCATTATAACCATAGAAGTAATCAGATTATGGTTTAAACAAACCAAATAACGGAATCAAGAAGCAATGTGAGATAGTTTTACCTCTTGAAAATCACTAAGAGTAATGTCCAATACACCTGTTTTACTCGCTGAGATAGCTGAGTGCATTGTTTCTCGAACTACATCATATCCCCTAAACAAAATGATAACCAAAAAAAAAAAAACTAAAAAGCCAAAACTCACTTCTTCAAAGACCAAAGGTGGTAAATCAAATCTACTACAATGAGAAATTACCTTCCTGTAGTACCAATAGAATTTGCAATTCCTTCATTAGAATTTTGCATAATTTGATCTCTAGAATGATTCTCTTGAGTATTAGATTGAATCTCCTTCTGAGAACAAGTCAAAAACCATTATTTTAGAGTCAAATTGACCTTATTATATTCTTATCTTCTTCTTAAAAACATTCAAGCTCTTGTTTCTTACTGAAGCTCCGATAATAGTCATCAAATCATAGCCAATTCATTTCTCTCTTTATAAAAAGATGTAAAATTTTCAATTCCTATGGTTACAGATTGGGTTAATTTGAGCATAAAATCGCAATATTATCAAAGCGATTTCGTTAAAATCAAAATAAAGAAGAAAAAAACTTACTGGAAATTGAGAGAGGGAAAATTTGGAGGGATTGTTGGATCTCATTCTAGCACGCAACAGAATCGCCAGATTCTTCTTGCTCATATCTGTTCCATTAAAATTTCATCACCAAACGAAACGAAACGAAACAATTTTTATCGGCGACTAAAAGGAATCGAGGAACAAAAAAAAAAAAAAAGCGATTCGTATCAGAGATAACAGGAACCTTAAAATCTGGCCGTTCAACTATCGTATCGTATCGTTGACTGATTTGTCTTTTCAACGGCTAGCGTAAGGCACAGACACAAAAAACGGTGTCGGTTTTAACTTCACTTACCGCTTCACTTGACATAAAAAAAAAATATGATGAGAATAGTTCTGTTTCGTTTATGTTATTTTTCTATCATCGTATACTAAAAATAGATCATATAATTTTTATGTCACACGTTAAGAATGAATGAATTAATCAAATAGATTTGATTAATGACGCATCAAAACGCTCCCGATCACACAAATCCAACAAACAATAACTCAATACTTATTAGTCGTTCATCATCTCACGTTATAATTCATTTTTTTTTTAAATAATCAAATTTTTTTGTACGTTAGAACATCTTAGAAAAGAAAATGATAAATACACATTGTTCTATTGTTATTTCCAAATACTTTTAATTCGAAATGTGAACTTTCGGGAAAAAATCTCCCTTACTCAGATACTTTAAAATTAAGTTGGCTTGCCTTCTATTGTACATAAGAATTTGAATTTTTTAAACCGAGCTGGTTATCACAATCCCGTATACACATGACAAACCGACCTGGTTGTCAGACTCTGACGAGTGAGGATATCTGATATTTACTTAATGAATTGGCCAGAGGCAAAGTGTGTCCGTGTTTCAAATCTCTCTCCCTCTCTCTCTCAGAAAGACAGAAACAACCAATCCAGAGTAACACAATCTCTCAGGTGCCTTGAAACTTTTTAAGTTATTCTCACAAAATTTTCGCCTATACAGCTCTTTGCACATTCTCTGCTTCTTCTTTCTCTCTTTTTTTCCTTCACAATATCAAATACCCTAAATAACTTAAATCTGCACCGAAAGAGCTTCAAGTTAACTTACTATCCCGCAATCATCTTTTCCGGCGCTTGGCTTCCACCTGAACACAAGTTGTTGTTAACACCATAACAAGTTGTTTCAGGCAAAACAGTAAAAACAAACGGATTTGATCAGGAGAAGAGATGGGATCAACAATGTCTGAGTCATGATTTCGCAATTCACTCAGGAAAATACAAACATCAAGCCAATGGAATTTTGGTTTCGTGGCTTTATTAAGACCTCAAAATAAGACTAATAACAAGGTATGGATGGTGGCAGAGGTTATTGCTATCAAAGTAATAGAAAAGCATTGATAAGAAAAGTGAAAAAGAAAGAAACAAGATAAAACTTACCTTAAGATCATTGGTTGGCGATGAAGCAAACCCGTTCTGAGATCTTTTGGAATCTTCATCAGAGCTGCATTCAGCACATGCAAAGTGTTCCAGCTTCTTGGCTTCTTCAATCGTCATGCCTACACATGCTGGGTGATACCTGCAATGACATAGTAGTAACTCCTACAATTTAATGAAAAGAACATATTATGCAACAACTATTCCGATTTGTCTGACATCATAAGGAGCTCAAACAGTGAGCACCCAATAATTTCCGATGCGATAACTATAAGCAAGCAATACAGCATAAATGCTTTCCTAACAAATTCTCCCAAAAAAGCTATAGGCTTTTTGCCTAGAAGAACAATGCAGAGATCTGAATTTTTCTGTACAAGAGACCCAGTTATATCCGAAATTTACACAAGCAAGTTGTTCCGGACTAGAAATAACGAATTTCTAAGAGTATATTATCATCAGAATTCAGCATTAGATATCGTACTAGTTGAGGAACAATGCTTGGAATAAAAAAGGGGGTGAAAATAGAATGATGAAAATTAGCATTTACCAGTCCTTGCACCCTTCACATTGCACCATCAGATCATCTGGGTTATACGGCATTTCACATTTGCAGTACCTGTAGAGCCAAGTAAATCCACAAAGGATAAATAAAAACTCATGGAAATTACAGGAGAGAAAAAGGCATGTTTCGTTACGATATATCTACTTACACAGCAACTCGATCAGGGGTAAATGCGCCAGTAGCAGCCTTATACTCGAATCTACAATAATAATCTTCCACTCCAACATTTTCAAGCCTCGTGTAGTTTTTAAAGGTGTGAACGATACATTTCCCTTCAATGGTGTGTGCGCTTTGAACATCGTAGTGATCAGACAAGAAAAGCTCTTTGGCACCATGGAACTGTCTCCTTCCCCCGAGTGATTCCTCAGGACGGTAATACCATCGACAATGCACCTTCACATTGTTCCTTGCATCGGCTTCAATCTTCTCAACACGCGCCACATACGGAGGCTTACCAGCATCCGATGGACGCATTAACACACAATCGCCCACTGCAACAATCACAATTCCAAGTTCATCATGCCAAAATTAACTAAATTGATCAAACAAAAACAGGAGATACAAATTACAGTATAAAAATAAAAATCTGATAAGCATTATCGTTCCCTTTTTTATCGAATAATGCATATACTATTACAGCTAGTTAGTCATCAATTCATAACCCCATAAAACGAAATCTACGAAAGATCACATTTTGTATACTTATTGAGCAGTGGCATAAGTTATCCAATAGAAGATAAGTTTACATAAAGAAGAGATTTTTTCCCCTTAAATGTATACAACGTAGACCAAATAAGTGGGAGTGGCTTGCATCCAAAATTCAAAGCTCAAAATGAGTTTATAGAAATCTAATCGCAGCTCAAAAGGCACATTGAACTTGAATTGATATGGAAGTACCTCTAACAATTTTGGTGGTGCCTTTGATAGTATACGAGTCGATATCTTTCTTGCCAAGCTTGCTCTTCGAAGAAGCTACACCAGGTCGAGTTTTCGCCATGAAATTTAGGGTTTTTTTTTTCTACCGACTCGCGAGCTCGATTAAGCTGGAATTTTGTTTGATTTCTCTCGTCTCCGTTGCTGTTACTCGCAATGAAAATTTCTAGAAGATCGATAGGAAGAAGAAGATAAACAAATCTCAGAGGAACGAAGAAATAAATCTGTAACTCTAGATTCCTCTAGGAGAAGATGAAGTTTGACTGTACACAACGAAGATTACCAATTTTTTCCTTTTTTTTTTTCATTTATTTTGTTGTTATTTCTCAAACTTTTAAGAAGAAGCTAATTATTATTATTTTTTTTTATTTTTTAATTTTTTTTGTCAACTTAATACGAGCCAATTATTACAAGTTTTTTTGTTGAAAAAAGTGGTAACACATTTTGCAATTCTTTTTTCATTTGTCTTTATTCCGAAATTTCAATCTTCTTATATTCTTTAAAACAATAATAGTTTTGATAAAATGATATTATCCAAATTTCTGAAAACATATAACTTTAGAAAGTCCAACAAATAATACTGGTAACGAATTATAATTTTCGTACCCATTATAAAAAAACAAACCAATTATGAATTTTCAATGAGAAAATATGTATACCATGTACAAAATATTAAAACTAGTCTAACAAATTTCATTTTCAATTCAATTGGTAATATGAGCTTATGATATAAGGAAATATTCTAAAATAGAAAATTTTATTTTTTTAAAATATTTTTGTATGAGTACATTTTTGTTACTTCCATAGTTTATTGTACGAGAACACAACTGCTACAAGAAATCCACAAGACCAACCTATAACTGCAGCTTTCCATGAAAATATGGTTTCCTCTTCTTCTTCTTCTTCCTTTGGATGCTTGGTCTGTGTAGAAGAGCATGGTATTTGGATTTGTATTCCACAGATTCCGCTGTTGTTTGCGTAAATGTTTGGATCGTTCAATCTGTCTAGCTGAGGACTTTCAGGGATTCTTCCTTTAAACTTGTTGTTACTCAAATCCAAAGTGTTCAGCTCGCTAAGCTTTGATAACGTTTTCGGTAATTCGCCAGAGAGGTTGTTGTGTGAAAGGTCTAAAGCCTCTAACTTCTCAAGATCCCCAAAAGTTTGTGGGATCAATCCAGAGAACTCGTTGTTGGAGAGGTTTAAAAGCTTTAGGCTCTTGAGATTGCCTAAAGAAGTTGGGATTTCTCCATGTAGCTTGTTCCTGGAGAGGTCTAAGAGAGTGTAGAGGTAGAGGTTTTTGTTGTCAAGAACTTGCTTTGACTTCTTCCAGTTCACTAGCAAGTCGTGTAATTGGGGATTAACGTCAAGCATGGAAGGAGAAGTCAAAGATGAAATCGTGGGAGATTTTATCATGCCTGTGAGATTCCCAAGAGATGAAGGGAGAGATCCATCAAGATTGTTCTCAGAGAGATCCAAGACCCTGAGCCTTGTGAGATTTGATATGCCTTCTGGGATTGAACCTGTGAGGCAATTGTTTCTCAGGCTAAGCACCATTAGAGAAGAAGTTAACCGAGAGATAAAACTCGGAATTTTCCCGGAGAGCTTGTTCTGTTGAAGATCAAGATGCACCAGAGATGAGAGATTGATGAAGTCCTTAGGGAATTCGCCGCTGAAATTGTTATGACTCATTGAAAGTATTTCGGGTTTTGATCCAAAATAAGCTGGAATATCCCCACAGAATTCGTTGAAAGATATATCGAGCAACTCAAGCGATGACCCATGGTCGAATCGTGGGAACTCACCTGATAACTTGTTCTTTGACAAGTCTAGCAATATTAGCAAGGGTATCTTTGCAATAGACTTTGGTACTGCTCCTGAGAAATTGTTCATAGAGAGATCCAAGATCTTGAGGCTTGTGAAATTTGATATGCCATCTGGGATTGGACCTCTGAGGGAATTGTTTCTCAGATTAAGAACCTCGAGAGAAGAAGATAACCGGGAGATAAAACTTGGAAATTTCCCTGAGATTTTGTTGTCATTAAGATCAAGCCAAACCAGAGATGGGAATTTTGTGAACTCCTGAGGAAATTTGCCGCTGAAATTGTTCCGACTCATTAAGAGCATGCTTATGCCTGTCCCAAAGGAAGTTGGAACATCCCCAGAGAACTCGTTGGAAGATATATCTAGAAGCATAAGCAATGAGTCAGGGTTGAACCTTGGGAACTCACCTGATAACTTGTTCTTTGACAAGATAAGCATCCTCAGCTCGAGCATCTTTGTAATAGACTTTGGTATTGACCCTGAGAAGTTGTTTGCCGATAGAAACAATGCCACGACCCTTGATGATTCGCCAATGGTATACGGGATCTGACCAGAAAAGTTGTTTCCTGATAGGTCAAGAATGGATAAGCTCTGAGACTGAAACAAACTAGGAGGCAGTGAACCTGAGAGTCTATTGTCTGATAAAAGTATGGAATGTATTTTCAAATCAGCTAACCATTTGGGGAAACTTCCTTCGAGTACGTTCATGCTCAAATCCAAATATTTAAGACCTTTTTGATTCTTGAGCCAATCTGGAATATTCCCTTCTAAGCCACAAGAGCTAAGTGACAGTTGTGTTAACTTAGGCTTTGCAAAAACAGAACCATTGTAGTTCCATTGAAGTTTGTTTCTTCCTACCCGCAATATCTTTAGCTTCTGAAGACCAAACAACCAAGTGGGAATCTCACCTGACAAGCCGTTATTTTCGAGCTCAAGGGTTTTAAGAATTGTAAGATTCTTAATCGACGATGGAATTCTACCCGATAACTCGTTCGTGCTCAAAGACACGGTTGATAGATTGACTAAGTTCCCGATACCTTCTGGAATCTCAGAAGACAAGGAATTGTTATGAAGATCAAACATTTCAAGCTTCGTTAACTGTGATACAGACAATGGTATAGAACCACTGAACTTGTTATCCCCCAAACTCAGCTCCCGCAATTCGGCAAGACTACCTGGTAACATTTTAAAAGGTAGGAACATTTTAACACACCTTCTATCTTCATACATGAATATAAATCTTAAATTTTGAAAACTTATTTTCTAGTTTACCTATTTCTGAAGGAATCTCTCCTCCAATGAGATTCCCAAACAAGATCAGTTCCTGCAGATTCTTGAGTTCTTTGATGTCACCACTCAACGTACCGCCAATAACATTCATGCTTAAGTCAAGACGCTGAAGAGTCTTTAAAGAGAACAATTCAGGAGGGAGAGATCCGTTAAAGCTATTATGACTCAAGTCAAGAGAGATCAACTTCGTCAAGTTCACAAACACATCTCCAGGAATCTCTCCTCGCATGGAATTAGACGAGACATTAAGTGTTACGAGAGAGTTTATACGCAGAACCGATCTCAGAATGCTTGAACTCACTGAGACTAAGCTATTATACTGGACAAGAGAGCTCAGATTTAGGTGTATCACTACTCTGGAAGGCGAACGCGCGTCGCATTCCACGAGTTGCCATTTGCAGCAATCTGAGTTTGGCCTCCAAGTCTGTAAACGTCCCAAGTCGATATCTTCTCTGGAGTGGTTCGTGATGTTGTGAGTCAGAAAGTTCTTGAACTCGAGAAGGGATTGTCTTTGGTCTGGTGGGCAAGAGAAAGATAGTTGTGGAATGAAGAGGAGGAGGAAGAAGAAAAGGAAGCAGGAGAGAAGACATGGCTTCGTCATTTTTTCTTAAAGCTTTTCGCCTTTTGCCACCCGATGTGTCTTCTTTGTCTTGTTTTATAATTATTATTACAAGTCTAAGTGATTGGATAAGACTAAAATCCAAACAAAGTCACCCTGTCGGGTCTTTCACTCCATGTCTGCATTCTCAAATAAACTGTTGAAATTTCTATCACGACTTGAAACCATTGACTCCTCATTTGCTTTATGGATTTTAATTACAGTACTTTATAAATCCAGTGAATTTCAAGACTATTGACATTAAAAAACAATGCAATGATTTGGAACCCGTTTAATTAATGTTTAACATAACGATATTGTAAAAAGTAATGGTATCGAAAATAGTATGAAAAAAATGCTAGTTCTTCCTTTCACAAACATAAGCTTTCAAAATTTCAACAAACTTATTATATGATGTACGTGCTTTTACCAAAACTAGTCATACACATTTCAAATTCTCAATACGCTTATAATAATCTTCATTAACACTTACCACAAGCAAATTTTGACACAAGAAGAATACAACAATGATATACAAATGACATTTGATTATACTCTTACCAAACTAACAATGTAAATTTGTTCCGAAAAACTTTGTATAAAAACCCCCAATACGCATGCATAATGAAATATTTATTTTCGATAAATTAAGAAAAACTATACCATGGTCTGAGTGAGATCAGTCAAAGGTTTTGGTGGGAATCTTATTGTCTGAGAAATGACATGTACCGGAGCTATTTTATCTGCGGGCTCAAGCTCTTTCGGGCACTCAGACTTTCGAATTAATGCTCTGCAAGAAAACACAAACTTAATCAATTACTAAAAACAGAAGAGGAACAGTTTCACATGAAACTCATTCATTCACCTAAAACGCCAAAAATTTGTTTTTATCACATTGATGCATTATCTGGATCATCCAATTCCCTCAAAGGTTTTGATAAAATGATATATTAGCCCAACTACTGTAAACATGCCAATATGCAATCTGAAAATGGAGACGCCATAAATATATACAAACTCCAACTCATAACGAATTTTGAATTATGAATTTTGAGAACCATGTATACTGTACCATGTATAAAATATTAAAACGTAGTCTAACATTGTAGTGAACAAACAATTTATTCTATTGTAATTTAATATCAACTTATTATTTTGCATCCATAAATTAATTCTGAATTGGTTATATTAAACAAGACAATTTTCTATAATATAAAATTTTATTATAATATTTTTTATGAGTACATTTTGTTACTTCCATATCCCATTGTACGACATAAGCACAACTGCTATAAGAAATCCACAAGAACAACCTATGGCTGCAGCTTTCCATGAAAACATTGTTTCTTCTTCTTCTTCCTTTGGCTGCTTTGTTTGTGTAGAAGAGCATTGTACTTGGATTTGCATTCCACAGATTCCGCTGTTGTTTGCGTAAATGTTTGGATCGTTCAATCTGTCTAGCTGAGGACTTTCAGGGATTCCACCTGTAAGCTTGTTGTTACTCAAGTCCAAAAAGTTCAGCTGGCTAAGCATGGATAACGTTTTCGGGATTTCGCCAGCAAGGTTGTTGTGTGAAAGGTCTAAGGTCTCTAGCTTCTCAAGATCTCCAAAAGTTTGTGGGATCAATCCAGAGAAGTCGTTGTTGGAGAGGTTTAAAAGCTTTAGACCCTTGAGATTGCCTAAAGAAGATGGGATTTCTCCATGTAGCTTGTTCTTGGAGAGATCTAAGAGAGTGTAGAGGTAGAGGTTTCTGTTGTTAAGATCTTGCTTTGATTTCTTCCAGTTCACTGCTAAGTTGTGTGATTCGATAAAGATTGACAGTAAAGGAAAAGTTGTAAATCTTGTTGAGCTGTGAGATTCTATCATGCCTGTGAGATTCCCAAGAGATGAAGGGAGAGATCCATCAAGATTGTTCTCAGAGAGATCCAAGACCTTGAGGCTTGTAAGATTTGATATGCTTTCTGGGATTGGACCTGTGAGGGAATTGTTTCTTAGGCTAAGAAACGTTAGAGAAGAAGATAACCGGGAGCTAAAACTCGGGAATTTCCCAGAGATATTGTTGTCATTAAGATCAAGACGAACCAGAGATGGGAACTTTGTGAAGTCCTGAGGGAATTCGCCGCTGAAATTGTTTCGACTCATTAAAAGAATTATCAAGTAAGATCCAAAGGAAGCTGGAACATCCCCAGAGAACTCGTTGGAAGATATATCGAGATACATAAGCCATGACTTGGGGTTGAACCTTGGGAACTCACCTGATAACTTGTTCTTTGACAAGTCCAGATACATCAGCTTGAGGATATTTGCAATAGACTTTGGTACTAATCCTGAAAAGTTGTTTTCAGACAGCTTCAATGCAATGACTGATGATTCGCCAATGGTATCAGGGATCTGACCAGAAAAGTTGTTTCTTGATAGTACAAGAAGGGATAAGCTCTTAGACTGAAACAATCTAGGAGGCAGTGAGCCTGAAAGTCTGTTGTCTGATAAAATTATGGTTTCGATTTCCAAATCCGCTAACCATTTGGGGAAACTTCCTTCGAGTCGGTTCATGCTCAAATCCAAGTATTTAAGAGATGTTTGATTCTTGAGTAAATCTGGAATATTCCCTTCTAAGCCACAAGATCTAAGTGACAGAGATGTTAACTTAGACTGTGCAAAGACATAACCATTGTTGTTCCATTGGAGATTGTTTCCTTCGAGCCGCAGTGTCTTCAGCTTCTGAAGACCAAACAGCTGAGTGGGAATCTCACCTGACAAGCCATTGTCCTCAAGGTCAAGGGTTTCAAGATTTGTCAGATTCTGAATCCACGATGGAATTCCACCCGACAAATTGTTCCTGCTCAAAGATAGAATTGATAGATTGACTAAATTCCCGATACCGTATGGAATCTTAGAAGACAACGAATTCTGTTGAAGATCAAACGTTTCGAGCTTCCTTAGCTGTGATACGGACAACGGTATAGAACCATTGAACTTGTTATCCCTCAAACTCAGCTCCCGCAGTTCGGCAAGACTACCTTGAAACATTTTAAAAGGTAGGAACATTTTAAAACACCTTCGATCTTCATACATGAATATAAAGCGTAAATTTTGAGAAATTATTTTCTAGTTTACCTATTTCTGAAGGAATCTCTCCTCCAATGAGATTCCAAGACAAGATCAGTTCCTGCAGATTCTTGAGTTCTTTGATGTCACCACTCAACGTACCGCCAATAACATTCTCGCTTAAGTCAAGACGCTGAAGAGTCTTTAAGGAGAACAATTCAGGAGGGATTGAGCCGTTAAAGTTGTTTTCACTCATGTCAAGAGAGATCAACCTCGTCAAGTTCACAAACGCATCTCCAGGAATCTCTCCTCGTATGAAATTATACGAGACATCAAGTGTTACCAGAGAGTTTATACGCAAAACCGGTCTCAGAATGCTTGAACTCACTGAGACTAAGCTAGGCTGGACAAGAGAGCTCAGATTTAGGTGTATCACTTCTCTGGAAGGCGAACGAGCGTCGCATTTCACGAGTTGCCATTTGCAACAGTCTGAGGTTGGCCTCCATGTCTGTAAACGTCCCAAGTCGATTTCTGCTGTGGAGTGGTTCGTCAGCAAGTTCTTGAACTCGAGAAGGGATTGTCTTTGGTCTTGTGGGCAAGATAAAGAGAGTTGTGGAATGAAGAAGACGAAGACGAAGAAGAGGAAGCAGGAGAGAAGACATGGCTTCGTCATTTCTTTTTTTCTCAGATTTGTTTGCCTTTTGCCACATTCTGTCTTCTTTGTCATGTTTTATAATTATTAAAAGTCGATGTGAATGGTGTAACCGTACAAGGACTAAAAATTCCGAACAAAATTGTCGGGTCTCTCACTCGACGTTATTTTCAACCTATCATTATTGCTAAAAAACAAAAAACTTGTCGAAAATATTATGAAAAATGCTAGTTCCTTTTAAAAACATAAATTTCATAATTGCCACAAACTTATGTGTTGTACTTTTACCAAACTAGTCATATACATTTCAAATTCGCAATAAGCTTATAGTAATACTCTTATACCAGTAACTTTTTGGCTCAACACAAAGATGATATGAACTTGATTATATTCTTACCAAACTAATACCATATAATTACTGCTCTAGTTTCTTTTCGGTTAGAGTAGTATTTAAATCAAGTTCTCTTCAACTTCTTGCCAAAAACCCCATTGCTTAAAGTTAAATTGAAAAATTTAATCTCGAATGGTTTATGCTTCCATGTCTTTTACTTTTTTTTAACATAAGACCATGTTACTATGTTAACGACATTAAAAAAAATGCAATGATTTGGATCATTTTAATGTTGAACACAACGATATTGTAAAAAGTAATGTTATCGAAAATAGTATGAAAAAATGCTAGTTTTTCCTTTCACAAACAAAAATTTTAAAATTTCGACAAACTTATATGATGTGTACTTTTACCACACCTAGTCATATACATTTCAAATTCTTAATAAGTTTATATTAATCTTCATCAACACTCTTACTAGCAGCAACTTTTGGCACAAGAAAACACAACAATGATATACATGACATTTGAGTATATTCCTACCAAACTAACAATGTAAATTTGTTCCGAAAAACTTTGTATAAAAACCCCCCAAAACGCATAACGAAATATTTATTTTCGATAAATTAAGAAAGACTATACCACAAGTCTTTTCTTCCCATAAGAGAGACCCCATTTATGCTGCGTATACAAAGCCAAGAAGTAACTTACAGGCCCAATATTTTTCTGGTTACAATAACAGTTACGAAAATCTCATAATAATGGATACAGAAAGACAAAAAGAACAAACTTTGTCGAAATTTCTAGAATTTCTGAAGAACGACAGAGTTGGCGAGACCAGCTTGTTCAATGGTCTGAGTGGGATCAGTCAAAGGCTTTGGTGGAAATCCCATTGTCTGAAGCTGGTAGTTCCACGGAGCTCCAGGTCGAGATGAGTCAATGAAACCTCGAATGTCGTTGGTTGATCGTGTGATGGTGATTGAACTTAGCCACCAGGCGTACGTGTCCCATCCGCTAGTCTAAGCTGGATCGATGTGGTTGGTAACGTTTCATCTATCACACGACTTGGAGATGGTGCTTGTGCTGCTGAACGGGTTTGCTTGGTTTGGATGGGAATGGCGACGGATTCTGGAGCCATTGGTGAGCTACTTCCACTGCCATCGTTACTGCCACCTAGAGTTCTTCCAACACCCTGAAATGAGACCTTACGTTTCTCTCGTTCCTACAATAAGAAACAAGACCGGTAACTCGATTAAACAAGACCGGTAATTGCATATGCAAATCTAGCAAGATTTTTTAATGTATGACACATTAAATACCTTTCTCTACAAAAAAATTTCAATTATTAGATCTAAAACTCTAATACAGACGGACAGAACCCAAATATTTTATGCAAATCTGAGTGTGAAAAAAGTGCTAGTTTTGATAACACAACTTTGCGAGACCAGTAACTCGATCAAGACATTACATTTTATTAATAGTGCAAAACATTTAAAAGCTGATCAGGAAACAAATATATAATAAGGGTAGAGTAGAGAGGGACTCACAGGACATTTCTCTTCCCTTCGCATAATGCTGAATGCTTGGCGAGATCAGCTTGTTTCAGTGGTCTGACTAGTGACTGATATCAGTCAATGGCTTACGTGGGAATCCTATTGTCTGAGAAATGATACAATATGGATAGAGTAGAGAGGACTCAGATTGACATGTACTGGAGCTATTTTATCTGCGGGCTCAAGCTCTTTCGGGCACTCAGACTTTCCAATGCTCTGCAAGAAAACACAAACTGAATCAATTACTAAAAACAGAAGATGGACAGTTTCACATGAAACTCATTCATTCACCTATAACGCCAAAAATTCGTTATTATTATACCTTGATGCATGATCTGAATAATCCAATTCCCTCAAAGGTTTTGATAAAATGATATACTAGCCCAACTAATGTAAACATGCCAATATGTAATCTGAAATTGTAGACGCCATAAATATATACAAACTCCAACTGATAACGAATTTATGAATTATGAATTTTGAGAACCTCTGTATACTGTACCATGTATAAAATATTAAAATGTAGTCTAACATTGTAGTGAACAAACAATTTATTCTATTGTAATTTAATATCAACATATTATTTTGGATCCATAAATTTCATCATAAATTAATTTTCAATTGGTTATATTAAACAAGACAATTTTCTATAGTGTAAAATTTTATTTATAATATTTTTTTTATGAGTACATGCATTTTGTTACTTCCATATCCCATTGTACAACATAAACACAAGTACTGCTATAAGAAATCCACAAGAACAACCTATGGCTGCAACTTTCCAGGAAAACATTGTTTCTTCTTCTTCATCCTTTTGCTGCTTGGTTTGTGTAGAAGAGCATTGTACATGGATTTGCATTCCACATATTTCGTTGTTGTTTGCGTAAATGTTTGGGTTGTTTAATCTGTCTAGCTGAGGACTTTCAGGGATCCTACCTGTAAGCTTGTTGTTACTCAAGTCCAAAGTGTTTAGCTGGCTAAGTTTGGATAACGTTTTCGGAATTCCACCAGAGAGGTTGTTGTGTGAAAGGTCTAAGGTCTCTAGCTTCTCAAGATCTCCAAAAGTTTGTGGGATCAACCCAGAGAACTCATTGTTGGAGAGGTTTAAGAGCTTTAGGCTCTTGAGATTGCCTAAAGAAGTTGGAATTTCTCCATGTAGTTTGTTCTTGGAAAAATCTAAGAAAGTGTAGAGGTAGAGGTTTCTGTTGGGAATATCTTGCTTTGATTTCTTCCAGTTCACTACTAAGCCGTATAATTCGAAATCAAAGTTTGGCAGGTAAGTAGAAGTTGAAAAGCTCGCTGGGCTGTGAGATTCTATCATGCCTGTGAGATTCCCAAGACATGAAGGGAGAATTCCATCAAGATTGTTCTCAGAGAGATCCAAGACCCTGAGGCTTGTGAGATTTGATATGCCTTCTGGGATTGAACCTGTAAGGGAATTGTTTCTCAGGCTAAGAACCTCTACCGAAGAAGATAACCGAGAGATCAAACTCGGAAATTTCCCAGAGATTTTGTTGTCATTAAGATCAAGACGAGCCATAGATGGGAGCTTTGTGAAGTCTTTAGGGAAATCGCCGCTGAAATTGTTCCGACCCATTAAGAGCAATGTCGTGCCTGATCCAAAGGAAGCTGGAACATCCCCAGAGAACTCGTTGGAAGATATATCGAGATACATAAGCCATGACTTGAGGTTGAACCTTGGGAACTCACCTGATAACTTGTTCTTTGACAAGTCTAGCATAATCAGCTCGAGGATCATTGCAATAGACTTTGGTACTGATCCTGAGAAGTTGTTTGCAGATAGCAACAATGCCATGAGCCCTGATGATTCGCCAATGGTATCAGGGATCTGACCAGAAAAGTTGTTTCTTGATAGGACAAGAAGGGATAAGCTCTGGGACGAAAACAAACTAGGAGGCAGTGAACCTGAGAGTCTATTGTCAGATAAATATATGAATTTTATTTTCATATCAGCTAACCATTTGGGAAAACTTCCTTGGAGTTTGTTCAAGCTCAAATCCAAGTATTCAAGAGCTGTTTGATTCTTGAGCCAATCTGGAATATTCCCTTCTAAGCCACAAGATCTAAGTGACAGAGATGTTAACTTAAACTGTGCAAAGACATAACCATTGTTTTTCCATTGGAGTTTGTTTCTTCCGAGCCGCAGTATCTTCAGCTTCTGAAGACCAAACAACCAAGCGGGAATCTCACCTGACAAGCCATTCTCCTCAAGCTCAAGAACTTCAAGGTTTTTCAGATTCTGAATTGAAGGTGGAATTCTACCCGACAACTTGTTCCAACCCAAAGACAGAATTGATAGATTGACTAAATTCCCGATACCGTTTGGAATCTCAAAAGACAAGAAATTGTTTTGAAGATCAAACGTTTCGAGCTTCCTTAGTTGTGATACGGACAACGGTAT
Organism: Erysimum cheiri; assembly: GCA_900406345.1. Classification (NCBI taxonomy): domain Eukaryota; kingdom Viridiplantae; phylum Streptophyta; class Magnoliopsida; order Brassicales; family Brassicaceae; genus Erysimum; species Erysimum cheiri. The sequence continues at coordinate 47,410 of OVAQ01000016.1, forward strand.
AGAACCATTGAACTTGTTTTCCCTCAAACTCAGCTCCCGCAGCTCGGTAAGACTACCTTGTAACATTTTGAAAGGTAGGAACATTTTAACACACCTTCGATCATCATACATGAATATAATTAGCTTAAAAATTTTAAGAACTTATTTTCTAGTTTACCTATATCTGGAGGAATCTCTCCTCCAATGAGATTACCATCCAAGATCAGTTCCTGCAGATTCTTGAGTTCTTTGATGTCACCACTCAACGTACCACCAATAACATTCATGCTTAAGTCAAGACGCTGAAGAGTCTTTAAGGAGAACAATTCAGGAGGGATAGAGCCGTTAAAGTTATTATGACTCATGTCGAGAGAGATCAACCTCGTCAAGTTCACAAACGCATCTCCAGGAATCTCTCCGCCAAAATCATTCATGCTTAAGTCAAGATGCTGAAGAGTCTTCGAAGAGAACAGTTTAGGAGGGATAGAGCCGTTAAAGCTATTAATACTCATGTCAAGAGAGATCAACCTCGTCAAGTTCACAAAGGCATCTCCAGGAATCTCTCCTTGTATAGAATTAGACGAGACATCGAGTGTTACGAGAGAGTTTATACGCAGAACCGGTCTCAGAATGCTTGAACTCACTGAGACTAAGCTATACTGGGCAAGAGAGCTCAGATTTAGGTGTACCACTTCTCTGGAAGGCGAACGAGCGTCACAATTCACGAGCTGCCATTTGCAGCAATCTGAGTTTGGCCTCCATGTCTGTAAACGTCCCAAGTCGATTTCTGCTGTGGAGTGGTTGGTCAGCAAGTTCTTGAACTCGAGAAGGGATTGTCTTTGGTCTTGTGGGCAAGAGAAAGATAGTTGTGGAATGAAGAAGACGAAGAAGAAGAAGAGGAAGCAGGAGAGAAGACATGGCTTTATCATTTCTTTTTTCTAGTTTTTTGCCTTTTGCCACAGGCTGTCTTCTTTGTCATGTTTTATAATTAATACATGACGACAACCGTGAAAGGACTCAAAATCCGAACAAAAATAGACGTGTCGGGTCTCTTATTTGATGTCTCCATTCTCAAATAAATTATTGAAAATTTCACATCGTGACGTTATTTTCGACCTATCATTATTGTTAAAAAACAAAAAAAAAAACTTGTCGAAAATAGTATGAAAGAAATGCTAGTTCCTTTTAAAAACATATATTTCATAATTGCTACAAACTTATGTGTTTTACTTTTACCAAACTTGTAATATACATTTCAAATTCGCAATAAGCTAATATTAATACTCTTACCAGTAACTTTTGGCTCAAGAATAACACAAAGATACTGATATGAACTTGATTATCTACTTACCAAACTAATACCATATAATTACCCAAAACGCATAATGAAAATATATAATTTCGTAGAAAAACTATACCACAAGTCTTCCCATATGAGAGACTGCTGCGTATACAAAGCCAAGAAGTAACTTACAGGCCCAATATTTTTCTGGTTACAGTAACAGTTACGAAAATCTCATAATAATGGATACAGAAAGACAAAAAGAACAAACTTTGTCGAAATTTCTAGAATTTCTGAAGAACAACAGAGTTGGCGAGACCAGCTTGTTCAATGGTCTGAGTGAGATCAGTCAAAGGCTTTGGTGGGAATCCCATTGTCTGAAGCTGGTAGTTCACTGGAGCTCCAGGTCGAGATGAGTCAATGAAACCGCGAATGTCGTTGATCGTGTGATGGTGATTGAACTTAGCCACCAGGCGTGTCCCATCCGCTAGTCTAAGCTGGATCGATGTGGTTGGTACGGTTTCATCTATCACAATACTTGGAGATGGTGCTTGTGCTGCTGAACCGGGTTGGATGGTTTGGATGGGGATGGCGACGGATTCTGGAGCCATTGGTGAGCTACTTCCACTGCCATCGTTACTACCACCTAGTGTTCTTCCAACACCCTGAAATGAAACCCTACGTTTCTCTCGTTCCTACAATGAGAAACAAGACCGGTAACTCGATTATTAAAATAAGCACTTCCGCATATAAATTATCACATCCAGCCATACAAATTATGTATTTATCAAATCTAGCAAGACCAAAATATCTAATACAAAACCGACAAATCTGAGTGCTATAGTTTTGATAAAACAACTTTGCGAGACCAATAACTCGATTAAGACATTACATTTTGTTAATGATACAAAACATATAAACACTGATCTTAAAAAAGTATACAACATGGATGGAGTAGAGAGGGACTCACAGGGCATTTCTCTTCCCTTCGCATCAGATTAACATGTACCGGAGCTCTTCTATCCACAGGCTCAAGCTCTTTCGGGCACTCAGACTTTCGAATGCTCTACAAGAACAACAAACTAAATCAATAACTCAAAACAAAAGATAAACATCTTCAAATGAAACTCATTCACCTATATGCCAAAAATTCGTTTTAATTCACCTCGAGAAACGATGCATTCTCAGGATCATCCAATCTCCTCAAAGGACCATCATCTATGGTGAATCCATTAGACCAAAACACAATGTTGTGAACTACAGGCTCAGGCTGTTGAGGACCAGATGACACATTTTCACCTGAAAGCAATCTCCCGGTTCCAGTGAAACTCCTCGAACTCGAACTCGAAGGTGGCTCAAGAGGTCCTTCCACAGCTCCTAGTTGTCTAGCTTGATTAAATATCTCATCAACATCATCTTTTTTAGAAGGATCTTGAACAAGCATACCACTGAAACAAAGACCAATCAAAATGTTATAAAAAAAACACAGTTTATTTAAACACTAACCATGAACCCTAAATTGAGATACTTAGCTAGGTTTAAACTCGATCTAAAGCCTTATATCATCAATTTGAACAGTTAAAAAACAATTAAATGATTAAAAAAATCTCACAATTAATAATACTAATCATTATCTAATTCGTTAACTCTAGATCCAAACATGACTAAGAACGATCCTCACACTTTATTAATCACCATTAGCATTAAAAATCTCAAAGAAGTCGAATGAATCAACATCACTTTACAAAATCTAAACCAAACTGACCTTTTCTCGCCGCCGGTGTAGTATTCTTGAGGTCCATCAGAATCACTGTCGGAGTCAGGACCAGACCTACGATTAAGATCGGAAAGAGTTCTGATTCCACCTCGACTATTCGATGGCCTCGCCGGCTTTTTATCCTTGGAAGACATTTTTTCTCCGATGCGAAGAACAGAAAACGATTTTCAGACGAGATGAGAAAAGAGTTTGAGAACAAAGATCAAAGAATCAATCAAGAATATATCAAACGAACGCTAGAGAGAGACGCTCATTAGTTTTACGCGCTAATTAGGCGCGTCGACTTTATTACTAATGTGTGTGGTCTCTGGTGTGTGTTCGTTGCCAAATTAAGTCACGCTCAGGCGCGTGAGTTAGGATGTGGTAGAAGATATGGGAATTATGATGAACTTTAAAGATTTGTTTGGTACTTGTGGTTTTGACACTTTTAGTAACTTTCCTTGTGGCATGACGTTTTTGTTATTCTATTTTATTGTTTTGTTTATATTTTAAGCTTATTTATGTCGACCCCCATAAATACCTTTAGTATTATTATATTAGTTTTTTTGGCTTTTTAAAGGAATTGTAACCTTACGAAATAAATTAATTTAAGAAAGAAAAAATATATCATGGTTTGACGATCTAATAACCGGTTTATCTAGACTTTTAAGCTTTTAAAAAATGAGAGACATGAACGTGAACTAGGAGTAAAAATGTTGATGTCGGTAACAGCTAATGGCTGACACAGTCAAATTCGGATCTGACCGGAATGTTTTGACAGCTAAATAGCCTAATACAGTACTAATATTCTAAGTTGTTTTTACCTGGTTAAGGTTGATCCAGACCGGCTAAACATATCATTTTCTGAAATTAAAAGACCAACAAGCATATTTGCCTGCAAAAGCCACAAGATTGGGCAAGACAAGACCGAACAAGTGTAGCCTACGTACGGCAACATTTCCAAATAAGAGAACATGAGACGATGGATGGTTATGAAAATCTCAGAATAATTTGAAAATTTGGTTAAAATCTGTATCTTCTGTGGGGGCAATAACTGTATCCTCTCTAAAAAAATAAAAATGTTTTTAACATTTAGAACTGAAAAGAACATACTTTTCCCATTATAGATGATCATCTCTTCTTCTTTGGTTCTCTTGCTTCTGTGTACTCCTTAATTAGAGCATCAACATCTTTCCAGAATAAACCCTCAACAAGAACTCCATCCTTTGTGAGCCTGAAGAAACAAACACAAAGAAAGAAAAAGACATTTAAAATAAATGGGACGCAATGCAGAAGATATTGCGCGACCGTGTCTAAGAAAAATTCAGGCAGACAGAGAGAGAGAGAGAGACCACTGAGTGACACTTTTGGTTAACTGGACTGACTTCCCAGCTGAGATTGATTTCGGATCAGCACTGTCGATGGTGAGAGTGTACTGATCAGAGAATCTAGGTAACTTGGAAGATACCACCAAACCAGTGCTGGTGAATGATCCCTGCATTATTTAACCATCCAAATTTCAAGTCAGCAAATGAAGAGCGGAACCAACCAAAAACACATGTCTGTATCATATAGCAAAAAAATAAAATGAAAATGAAAAATCTGGAACCAAATTATCATCACAACCGAAATGGTTTTTAGCAAGATAAACTAAGATTTTTCCTATTTGTGACCTCACCAATGAGCACAAGTCAAATGTTTAGTAAAATCTCCTCCTCGCACATACGATTAACGAGAGGGGGTAACTACACGTTCCTAAATCATCTCAAACAACTATGTCTCAAGAAACTAGACAGCACTAATAACAAACACAAAAAGATATAAGAGCTTCCACAGCTCGAATTATCAAGACTTAAACGAATCAAATAACATAATGAGAAAAAGTTGGGTTTAGGGTGGGTGGAGAAAAGGGAAATGAAGCTCCCCCTAAAGCTCAAATGGTAAACACAAGATCACATAAGATATGCAAAAACTACTATAACACATGTGAAACAAGCAGAAGCACAATTCTAGTTCTTGAGAAAACAAAAGGACATCAAAATACAGCTCCAGCTATGAAGAAGTGGATGCAGGGAAGTATGGCCTAAAAGCACACAAGCTATCAAATTTGACTTCTCAAGGAAACATATTTTCACAACAGTCAAGGGAACAAACCTCAAGAGGGTAAGTGAACAATATCGCATTCTTCTCCTTAGTGTACAGAATCAGCTGCATTACCGCAGTCAACACCACATACTTGCCAGAGTCAAGAATCCAACAAATCCCAAATCTCATTCAAAATATATCCAAAGATAAAACACACATAGAGCAGTCTATAGATCACACAGTCAGACTTAATAGACACTATAGTTCTCAAAATCTAATGCAACACAAGGAAAGGAGACAATTATATTTTCACACATAATTGTAATCGTCGTTTCCCAAATACCATTATCTTTAATTTCATCTTAACCCTAGAAACCGCAAATACGAAGGAACAATTTGACCATAAAAAAGGATATAATCCGATGCAGCAGATCAAAAAGTCTCTGTTCTCAGGAAACTTCTTGTTGTAGAATTGAGCAACAAGAGCCACCACAATTATAATCGCTCCCAACAGAAATTTGACGTTGCTTAGCCTCACATTCTCCTTGTACCCTCTGCTCGTAACGATCTAAGCAGCCAAAAAAGCAAAACTTTTTTAGAGAAAATAGACAAAATCGAAGAAACAAAATTGTGGGGATTGATTGTTGTTTCTATGAGTTACCTCGGAGACGGATTCGTCGAGAAGGTGTTTGATAGCGTTATGGTCTAAAAGGTTAACCTTTTTGACGTTCTTAGTCGCAGATTCTGTCTTCTTCTCTTCCATGGCGGATCGAGACAATACCAAAGGAAGTTTCTCTTGCAGAGTGCGAGATACTGTAAGAGAGACGTTTCGGTCAAATGAAACAAATCTAGGTAAGATACGATGTCGTTTAAATTGCTCGTTGATATTGGGCTTCACATGGGCTTCAGAAGAAATTAAGAAATTATTCACTGATATACGACGACGTTTCTGGGTCTGACAAATAATTTTGAGTTTTTGACGTTCGTAAGAGAGAATTTAATGGAGAAGATAAAACATTTTAGATTTAATTATACTTTTAATAGCTAAAAAGTGGTAACATTGGGAAGCACCTGCACCACCATAATTGTAATGATTATGAACCTTTTATGATCCAAAACATGATTCATTCTGGAAATTCACCAAAAGAACCATCTTTTCGAAGGAGAAGGTTTTGGAGCTTGATCATGGTCATGTTCATCCTTTGTTCTGTTCTCCATTCCCTGCTTCAGTGACTCCAGTCTTGTTCTGGACATCCAGAAAAACAAATAAAAACTTGGCTTTAGCTAAGAAGGAGATCCAAAATCAAACAGATTTTACCACATAAAGGGTTTCCGGGATTCATTTTCTATAATGCTAACAGTCAATAGCTCAGGTAAAACGCAATTTGGGAAGTTTGGGTTCATCTACTCTCATGCAGCGTATTCATTCCATTGATACTATATTGTGAACATTGTTATTCTGTAAGGTTAGAATTTTGTCACAGTACTTGGTATCCGTCATCCGACCGTGCAAACTCCATCTCTGGCGAAATCCTTCAATTCCTTCAGCTCCACTTGCTAGAATCAGGTGCCTGGTTATAAAACAAATGAACTGTTTTAGTGAACATTTAGATTTAAGATCAGAGTTTCAATTTGCAAACATCTGTAGATGTACATGATTACATGGTCACACAGATCCAGAGACAAAATCTTCTCATAAAGATTATCCAAAACAAATTATACTAAAGAAATTTTAAATCTGAGATTGTCTCTGCATCACTACAATGTTAAGAATGAGTACCTCTCTAGTGATGTGGCTTCAGCTTCAAGCTGAGTAATCCTTTCCTTCGCGAGTTCAATGGGCATAGACAATCCTAACTTATGTTCACTCTCTTGAAGTCTGACTCTCAATACCTTGTCCTAGAGAAGGATAATAAGAAGAAAAACAACTCAAGGAAATGGATAAGAGATATGAAAAGCTTAACAGAATTATAATCTGAGCCAATGGTTAGACAACATTACCCTCTTTTCAGCACATTGTCGATACAAGGCAAGCTCGTCTTGGCAAAATGGTTCTATATCATTGATTTGTAAGCCTAAAACAAAAACAAAAAATCAATTCAGAAGATAAACCAAACCGAGGATAATGGAAAAACAGAGACTTACATAGGAATAGATTCCTCAAAATTCCGTCGCACAATTCAACACCTTCAAGCACATGCGCAGCAATTTCAGGAGGGATGACAGGAGATGGACGACCCGTCATTAGATCATCACCGACCAATATGGTCTCCTCCATCATTGGTTGCGAATCAACTGAAAAATTGAAATGGCCAATATTACAACTTTACAATTCATACAGCAAACAAATAAAAATTGGACTTACTAAATACCACTACCAAAAAACTTGTATCACACACTATGCAATCTCAAATTCATTTTTCCAAAAAATAAAAGATTCAATTTAATGCAGATTGGAATTCATTTCATGATTATTAAGCTTCCAAACAATGTCGGTTTCCTCAGTTTGCATCCTAATTCAACAGTTCACAAAATGCAACACAAGGATATGTGAAGAAAGGACCTTTCTTGAAGCAAAAAACAAAATGAAAAATGGTTCTATTGCTCAAGAATGATTCACTTACCATCCATGACTGCTCCGTATCAAACCAATTCAAGTACTGAAGAACAGACCAAACCCAGGAACCCTGAAATTCAAATTAAAAACAAAAATTCATCAAATGGAGAGAAACTGTAAAAACAAAATCTCAGTTAGGGATTTCGTCGAACAGTTTCTAGGCATAAGAAGTACTTACCCGTTCGACAACCTGATCTCCGTAAACTGCAAGGAGATTCAACAAAGAATCAAGCAGGAAGCATTTAGCGAATCCGAAGCAACAATTTGACAATAAAAGAATGTAATCCGAAGCAGCCGAACAAAAACGTCTCTGTTCTCAGTAAAACATCTTCTCGCAGCAGAGACTACGAGACACTCTTGTTTGGTGGCTAAAATGGTTTGTTACTCTTTTGGTTCGAGGACTTCAATACGATGTCGTTTCATGGAGCATAGATATTAGGCACTTCAAATTTTTTACAACAACCTCAAGCTTTGACCTTGGCAAAAGTCAACTTCCACTGTTATCTATTGTCTGTATAAGTTATTGTTCAGAACTATGGTGTGACAAATGAATGTTGTCACTCAAAATCTAACAGAAGTTTCTTAGAACGAGCGGCAAATTTTTGTTCCTTCTGCTCTTTTACACTAAGAAGAGCTTTGCGCCGAGCTTCAGCACTTTCCAAGTACTCTTGTATTGGAGGGAGAGTGATTTTTTGTTCTTCTCCACCGGCTTTTGCTCGACGAATCAACTGTCCAACAATATATAAAGGTTAATGATTTGCAGTCCTGTAACATTTAGTCAAGTGTAGAAGACAGAGATTTGGTTTTAACCTTTGAAGCCCATGTTCGTTCTGCTCCTTGACATACATCTCGAATATCCCTGCCTGACATTCTGCATAACCAATATGGATTCATGACAGACGACCTTGAAGATTGAACAAACTTTAGTATGATTTGCTGAAAGAAAGTTAGAAACTTTACGCTTCTGTGGCTTGAGCAAGCTGGACTAGCTCAGGCTTTGAGAGTTGTTTTGCGTATTGGGCGATGATTTCTTGACGGGTTTGTAAGTCCGGCAAGTCGAACAAAATCATGGAATCGAATCGGCTAAAGATAAACATATGAAAAAACATAGGATACTGGTCAGGATGCTACAGCCACGAACTGAACCGGTTTAAGAGGTTTTTTATTTTGTACCTGATCAAAGCGGGATCAAGATCTTGTTTTCTATTGGTTGCAGCAATCACAACCACTTTTTTGTCCTGTTCAAATCCATCAATCTGCAAAAACACAGAAGCAAATTCATCATACCGGCAATAGCTAGTCTCTCGTCTAGTGGATATTTGATATTGGTCATGTTTTTGGTGTTACCTGCCTTAGTAGTACCGACAAAACTCTACGTGTTGCTTCATGCATCTCACTATCACGAGAGATAGCAAAGGCATCGATCTGGAATGTGAGATGGACAAGTAATTTTTTTAATTCATAGTCAAATTTTCAAGGAAATATCGGCCAGGAATATAAAAGAAGCAATATTTTCTCCACCTCATCAAGAAATATAATCGCACCATCAGGGAGATCATTTGCTTGTGAAAACACAGCCCCAAGAAGCCGCTCGCTCTCACCATAGTACTTAGACAAAACAGCTTCAAGCGGCACATACAGCAACGGTATGCCCTGGCAACAAATTGCAAAAAGTTGGAGCTCAAGTTTCAAAAATTAACCGAAAGGTCCAGAAGGGTTTGCAAGTTGTCGACTACTCACCGCCTGATTAGCAATAACACGCGCACAAGATGTCTTCCCAGTTCCTAAGGTTAGAGTTTACGGACATCAGATTCAAATTTGTGTCTACAAAGAAGGATGAAAATGGAAATGCACTCTTTTCAGCTAACCTGGTGGACCCTCAAATAGAACAGCCCGGGGTCGGTTAGATTCAAATTTGGACCGTGTACCACGTACTATATCATCATATACTTCAGGACTATGAAGGGCCATCAATATTGTATCTTCTATCTCTCTGCATCATAAGAGAAGCTAATATAGCAAATGTATGAGATACAAGAGCAAAGATGTAACCAAAGCTTACCGCTTTTGCTGATCATATCCAGCAATATTGTCCCATGATATCTCATCGGCAGAATCATCCCCAAGAGGTTTATTAACTCCATATATTCTCACTCCCATAGATTCCAACTGAGAAATAGATTTTTCTGTAGCTGCTTCACGAGCGCTACCTCTACCTCCACCTCCCTTATTTTGTCCAGCTTTTGCTCCAGCTACTTGCAAAGCTGAAACAAAAGCCTCAAGTTCTTCAGTAGTCAAGCTTCCCTTCTTAATAAACTCAACTTCCTAACACATTTTGAAGCATCATTAAGATGTTATCAAACAAAAGAACATTCGACGATTTGAGTAAATATCCGAAAGAGAAATGAAAACTTACCACTTTATCCGAGGTAATTAAGGAACCAAAGATAAGAATGCACAAGTCATCATCATCTGAACCATCTTCACTCTCTCCTAATTTCTTCTTATTTTCCACACTGCGAAGTGTTATTTGCCAAGCGACTGGACTAAAGTAACGAGAAGAGTAGCAATTAATTTTAATCTTATACAGCAGGCTTCAAATATTGGTTCTTGGAAAAAAAATTAGTAGAACAAGAAATTTACTTATCCCAAGCACGCAATAGCATGTCTGAACCACCAGTGCGATCTGAGACTTTCACACCTAGTTGCGATCCAATGTTAGATATTAACTGCGCGACTTCACAAGTAGAAGGGACTTGGAACTTCAGGGTAACCTAAAACATAGAACAAACTTTTGTATCGTCAAAATTATTCATCAATAAACACTCGAAGTAAGTCATATCCCAAATATACCTAAATTCTCGAAACTATAGAAAACAAAAAAAGAGAGATCATTGCAGAAACCTTTTGACCCCTGACAGCAACACTGAACCGTGGGTAAGAACCATATTGAGTTCCTTTACTTTGTATTAGCTCTTCAATCCGAGCTCGTTCTTTCTTGGCAATGTCTACATAGTTAGGTGGTGGATCTATTGGGACAGATGACTTGTAATTAGCCTGCAAGTGATTAAATTTTGAACTCGAATAAGTCGAGTAAGGTCTAAATCATCTATCAAAACGACGATTCAATTTGTTGTTTTTGTGAGTGTTACAAAAACCTCATCAGAGTCAGCATAAGCTACTCCTATTGCTCCAACGCTGAAGAGAGCACCCAAAACTGCAGGTGTCATAGAAAAGCATGGAGAATCGTTTAAGGTGCTACAAGATCTCAAGACTTCATTTACTTTTGAATTACTCTGCACAAAGGTTCCTGCAAAATCAAAGACCAAAACTTTTACGACAAAGATTCTACTGGACAGAGACGTGACAAAGAATCATAAGATATGAATTTATGAAAATTGGGGGTTTTTATGTAAGGGATCATAAGAAAATTAGCTTCTTGTGTGCTCTTAAGTCTTCAAAAGTTCCAATCTTTAAACCAATTACCAATTCATACAATCAATTGGGTTCAATCGAAACACGCCACGAAATCAAGGGATCAACAAATTACATAAAATTCACAAATTATTGAAGTAGCAGAATACCGTGATGGAAACAGCGACGAAGCTCTCGTGCCCATGGTTGCGAAGGAACAATGGATTTAGGATGAGAGAGTGATCCGCGCCATGCTCGAGATGCTCGAAACAATTTGTCCAGAACCGCCATTGGAGTGGTTTTACACAATTTCCTCGAGCTTCAAAGGTTTATGAGGTTTTTCGAGGATCCGATCCGACCGTCTAAACTTGTTTAGGTGATTCACAGAGAAACCTTCCCGAGAAAACCAACCGGTTGTATGTAAGAGAACCGGTTAAAATGGGTCTATATGAATCTGATTACAATTAGCTAAGTATTATCCATTTAACTGATTAAATTTGTTATTATTAGTAGTTTTACTAGTCTAAATTTTACTATTAGTAGGTTACATGCTCAATTTTAAGCAAAATTTCAAATTTTAATAAAATATTAAAAACAAAAAATGGTGAAATGCAAAATTAATTGCCAATCTCATTTTAAAAAGAGAATAACAAGTAGTCAAATGAAACGAACTTGAATGAAAATTTACATTATAAGCAATATGAGAATAAAATCGTACTATTAATTTAAAATAAAATAATACAGATGCTGGAGAGTAATTAATAATTAGAGAGTTGACCAAGAGCCGTTTAGTGATTTATAATACAAACCGAAAAGTCAATGAACTTTCTTAATGAAGAGATTACGGAACCCAAATAGACTATTACCACTACCGGTACTATTGCTACTTCCACTCTCGTCCTTTCTGCAGCTTAACCGACTCCGAGAACCGGTGCTTACCGGAACATTCAAATTCAATACTTTCGGTTTACTCTGTTCATTGACCGTTTTGCCTCTTCTTCCGTCTCCAATTCTCTCCCTGACCCGACCCGACATTGTTTTCCCAGTCGGATCTCCGCGTCGGACTTGCCAAACCGGGCTGCTCCGACCCAAATGCACACCGCCTCGAACCGGACTGTTTGGCCACTTCCTCGATTTCGATTCGCCGGCGGAGTTACTCCGGGAACATGGCGCGCTGCTGATTTTCTGGGTCGTCGGAGCTCCGAACGATATTCTGGGTCGGGTCATTGTGTTACTAGCGGATCTACTTCTGGAAAACGGCCAGATATTGATATTCAGCTCCGCCGCTGCTGATGAACCCGTACCCATACCCGACCCGGTTTTCTTCTCCCTTTTCCTGTTCTCTTTCCGATTCTTCGCCGGCGATTTGTTCTCGCTCTTTCTGAACAAACCACTCCACCGTTTCGACGCCGTTTCTCGGGTCAATTCGGATCCATATACTGTTGTCTCAGGCTCCGGGACCAAAGCAGCGGGCGGGTCAAAACCGGAGGGAGGTGGACCCGGGTCGGGTTTGAGGTGTAAGAAGTGTAGTGGAAGAAGAATGCCATCGTGAAACAACTCGTCGGCTGAAATGAGATTTACGATGGGCTGAGTTGATGAACGGTCCGTGACACGCCAGAACTCGAATTCAGGTGAGTTGACGTTGGAGCTGATCTTTATATTCCGGCGAATATCGCACGGAGAGAATAAATCCGGTGGATTCCCGTCCATGTCGCAGATTTGGGTAGAGAGTAAAATGCTTTGTGTGTAAGAGTCTAAAGAGAGACACTACTTTGTGCAGAATGAGCAATATATAGGGATATGACAGAAAAATAATGTCGCAATATAACTTTTATATACGTAATGGTCAAATGGTTTATTTCATTTTATAAGAAAAATTGATTATTTAGGCTATGAATGGTAACATGGACCGCACCCAAAACCGCACCGCAACAGTGCTGTAACAGTGTCAAAATCTCTGCATATACATATGTATCTATATATTTTCGTTACTATTTGAACTGCACTGCACTTCTCCTGCACCGCAAAACGCAGTCACCATTCGGACCCTTAGTAGATTACATTTTTGAAAGATAAACTTGTTGACAATATAATAAAGAGAAGATATAATTTATGGTTGTATATGCAAATGAAGCGTTTGATTATTTATTAGTTCACACTTCACGAGAGTAAAATATTTTTCTTTTTTTCTTTATTGATAATCACAAGAATAAAGTACAAGTTCATACTCAAACATTCCAAAACTGTTTTAAATCGTCCTATGATATTTTCTTTACATTGAGATAAGTGAACACAAAATCAAAGTCGTAGTTACACTTTAATTAGATAAAAACGAGTTTATGTACAATTAAGGGAACAAAATTATTAAAAGTCAATATGTTAGGTCCATCTCTTGCGCTAATTTACATGTCTATGATTAACCAAGTCTAAGGGCGGACCCACGTAGGGGGGTCATCTGACACCCCTTAAATATTTATATGAAAAATTTCACATAGGTACAATTATGCTTTGGTGGCTAAATTGGTTAGTGATACATATATTGACACCCTTGCCCACGTTCGATATCATGTTTGTTCCATTGTTTTACTTTTTTTTTTTTCCATTATTTTTCATTTGTCTATTTTCACTTGTTCTTTCTATTGTCCATTTTTTTTGTAATTATATATATACCTTTTTAATCAAAGAAAATTGATATCTCAAAAGTATAATGTAAAATATAAAATATTTTTAAAGATATATTAGTTTCGTTTATAAATTGATCCCGATAAAAAAGATTTCTGGGTCCGCCACTGAACTTTCGATAATGGTCTCATTATTATTGAAAACTGCTCTAACCAAATTTTCCTCACAGAAAGTTAGTAACTTCAATTCTTCTTTTTTCGCCATTCCAGTTTAGTTATTGTGAAATTCACCACTAACAATATCAACTAATCGAACCTTAAAAGCTTATAACATCTGTCTCATCCAGTGCTGACCTCTCCAACTCTCCCATATATATATGGTATCTTTAGTTTTTGCATGAAAGAGGAATCACATCACACACATAAATAGTTTTCGAAGAAAAGTAAAAAGGGTGAAAATTAAAGTTGCCTATTTATTGTACGGGCTACGGAGACCAAAGGTTACTCTGGTAGATAACACGTTGTCTGCAATCTAATAACCTTTCATCTTTCACCTTCACATATTTATTATTTTTGCCATAGATTGAGACAAATTCAAACCGAACCCTGCCTGTCTAATTCTTAGCGTCTATATGGAACGATATTTACTGTCACTGAAAAAGATTCATAATTATCATCAAAGAACTAAAGGTGAGGATGTGTAACTGATATGATTCGATTTCTTGTCTAAATTCATGAGAATCTTGATCCGCCACTTACATCACCATTTTTTTTGGATACCTTTACATGTTTATCATGAGAAAAATAGTTAGCTCTCAGCGAAGACGACCAAAATTTTTAATAATAGACAACTTAAATAAAGATGTCTGGTAACATTGGGCTATGCGGCCTCCAGGAACCACTCTTGCCGCCTTCGGGACGCACGCCAAGCATCGGGCTAGTGGGCTAGTCAGGGCCCATCAGGCTTTGGATATCTGGATTATCAAAAAAAAAAAAATAATAAAGATGTCTAATTAACTCAAGGAGAGATGGAAATAACAAATCTTTTCTTTTTAAGAAAAAAAATGTATGTCAAATTTCATATATATATGCATTATATCTTTCTGAGTCAACTTTTTACACAAGAGTTGTTTGAGAAACTATATTTTACTCCAGAATCTAAAATGATAGTTATTGAAATGAAGCCAGTAACAACTAACAAGATACTTTGATGAGTAATGAAATGAAATGATGATAAATCTCATTTTCCACACAAACTGATTCCTAAATTCCTCGGGACTTGATATTCTTTCGGTTTCTTAATGGATTTTCCCAAGAAAATCTCGATAAAAAAACACCATTACAAAATAGGGATTTTCAGTATTTGGTGTTGGCCCTTTTTCATGTTTAAAATTACTTTTTCCCCAAACCAAAACGTGATGTCATCTCACTTTTCTTTTCTTTTTGACATCCTTTTGTTTCTTCTACTTTACGAAATTAAATTATGAGTTTTAAGTTAAGGTACGATATCAATGTGATGTCATCGTATTAGGTGAAACACACAGACATAGTGTACATCTTCGATGTAACATTACATTAGTCATTAGATTGAGATTTGAGGTTCTTGGGTTTCCCCATCCATACATCCCAAGGTGACGCGTAAAGAAAAATTTAAACCAAAAGAAAGAACCAGCAATAACCGTAGCAAGGACCAGATTTCAAACCGGATATTGAATATCCAATTATTATTCATCTACTACATACCAAAAAGTGCAAGTTATTGGTTTAAGACAAAAACCAAATATGAGCCTTGATTCAATTTTACTTTTCCAATCCAATTCCTTAGCTTCGACAATATAACCGATTGGTCCAATCAGAGCCGTGCCAAGGTTATAAAGTAACAGAAGCAACTAAAAGAAAGATGCCCCAATTTCAAAAAAAAAATCGTTTACAAAAATAAACAACATTGTCATAAAACGAAAAAATGCAAAGAAACTAAACTAAAAATCTCTAAAAATCATTTTTCTCCACAAAATCGTTAATTAAATTTTAAAAATCAACTTTTCTAAGCAAATCTCTCTCGATTTGATGACATCTTTCTGTAGTAGAAAAACAAATAAGGTTATACGGTTGCAAGCAACAAAAGAAACATCAAAACTTTGAACAATTTTACCTTAATAGAATTGATTTGGTTTCTCATAAATTAGAAGAAAGCTTTGTTTCCCACTTATGTTCAGAAATAGGCAAAAAGAAACGTAACAAGAGAGAAAGAGTCTCTTTGTTTACCCTAATTATTTTATATTTTTTAATTACTTAATTAAACTCAAATGGCCAAATTAATGGATTTGTTTCCCACAAAAAAAAATTAATGGATTTGTTGAGGCTTAAAGCCCAATATTTGATTCCTACTATTTTATCTATTATTAATAGATTCTTTTTAAATATAATCACTAAGCCCTATATAAACATATTTAGAATAATTTGATGCCCTTAAATTTTTTTCTCAAATATGATGCCCTAAGCCAATGTTTATTTTCCAAAGCCTAAGGCATGGCTCTGGTCCAATTTGGGATTAATTTTAACCGGTTACTCCGCAAACTCTCATTGTCTCTATGCCCCACAGCATCTCATGAATGACATCTGCACCGTTAATCACACAGCAGATTCATCAAAGTACATCCATAGTCGTCCCAACAATTTTTATTTGGTAAGATGATATTCTGATATTAAATTAAAATTTAGCTTAAATATAACAATGAGTCAGTGATCATATTAATTAAACTCTATGTATCGCTTGAAAACCAGTGTTCCAAGAAGTCAGTGGCAAGAACGGGATTTGAGAACCTGATTGCATAACTATATTCTTGAAAGTCATAATTGATTTGGAGTTGTAGGGCGAGGACGCTTACATGTTTGTTGGTATGAAGTCAATCTCATTAAGATTTTTCAGATTAAATTGTTACATTCCTTCATACGTAGGCACTTGAGCCTAGAGAGGGTGTCGACCCACCAAGGAATTTCTTCATTCCATGTTTGGTTTCGAACGAGAAGAAATATGTTTCCTGAGATATCATGAAAAATTTCATCCAAAAAAAAAAGAGATATCATGAAAAATCATCAGCCTTCTGAGCATCCACCAACTTAAATTTTAATTCAAATTTTAACTATTTTTTAGATTTTCTTCAATATTATGGGTACCCTAAACCGAACCTAACCGAACCCGGGTAAAATCGAATTGAACCCGAAGCCGATTCGAATTTTTAAATTATTCGAATGAATCCTAAATTCTTCTACTCAAAATATCCGAAACCAAATAAATATATCCGGAACCGAACCGAATACCCGAACGTGCGCAGCAAATAAATGTTGACAAAGATAATAAAATAGTTTAAGTTATGGATTAAAGATTTGTTTTCCTTCTTTTTTGTTTTTTGTTTTTTTGTCAACGTTTTCTATAATCGTAATTATAAACTGGCGTGAATTGTTAGAGTTGTAACTTGTACATATTCAACAGTAATCTAAATTAAAGTACATCGACAAAAAGAAAAAATAAAATTAGTAAGATCAGGAATTATTCCATAAACGCACAGGGAAAGAAGAAGAAGAAGAAGAATTCTCAGTTGGGTCATAAAATATCCTCAGATGTTTAATTGAAAAGACAAGTAAAACTCAAAACCAAACATAACCATTACTTGGAAACTCTTTTCTACTGTCATCCCTTTAGTTTTTCATCATGATCTGATACAGTGTAATTAAATAAGTGAAATCAGGCCTCAACAGTTTCTCCATTATAAATTTTAAATTTTGAGAACTTATTTTCTAGTTTACCATAAAAAAAAAATGTTCCTATCTTTTAAAATGTTACAAGGTAGTCTTGCCAAACCGCGGGAGCTGAGTTTGAGAGAGAACAAGTTCAGTGGTTCTATACCGTTGTCCGTATCACAATTAACGAAGCTTGAAACGTTTGATCTTCATAACAATTCCTTGTCTTTTGAGATTTCAGACGGTATTGAGAATTTAGTCAATCTATCAATCGTGTCTTTGAGCTGGAACAAGTTGTCGGGTGGAATTCCATCGTCTGACAAATCTTGAAACCCTTAAACTTGAAAATAACAACAGTTTGTCAGGTGAGATTCCCACTTGGTTGTTTGATTCTCAGAAGCTGAAGATACTGCAAGTAGGAGGAAACAAACTTCAATGGAACTACAATAGTTCTGTTTTTTGCTCAAACTAAGTTAACAGAATTATCACTTAGATTTTGTGGTTTAGAAGGGAATATTTCAGATTGGCTCAAGAATCTAACAGCTCTTGAATACTTGGATTTGAGTATGAACAAACTCGAAGGAAGTTTCCCCAAATGGTTAGCTGATCTAAAGATAGATACCATAAATTTATCACACAATAGACTCTCAACCTCTTAGGTTTACTACCTCCTAGTGTGTTTCAGTTTCGGAGGTTATCCATTATTTTTCTATCAAGAAACAACTTTTCTGGTATAGTAGTAATCGAAATCCAAGTTTTCAGACAGCAACAATACCATAACCCCTGATGATTCGCCAATGGTATCAGCAGATTTGGATTACTTCGAGAGATTATGTTGTCAATGATATAGAAGTTGGTTGGCATGTTAATTTTAGTGGTAAGATTTTAATCTTCTTATTATTAGTACTTTTCTAACTTTTAATTTTGATTTATATACTTGATACATTTGACCTATTTAATTTTGATAATGTTTTAAATTTAAACCAATAATTAATTTTTTTTTTTTTTTTTTGCTTATGTTTTACTTATATTTTGCTTCTGTTTTTCCTTATTTTTGCTNCCTTTTTTTTCTTTTTTTTTTTTTTTTTGTTAATTTGTTTGCATTTGTTCATTTGTCCGATTTTACAATAGTTATAACATAAGAAATTTATCACAAATAAGCTATCATTAAATTTCTTGAAAAATTAACTTGATATTTTATAATTGAAAATATATTTATATAGAAATGATAGTATTTGAATTCTGAACTAAAATTATGAACCACAAATTTAATATTGTTTGGATATCCGGTTTTTTGGACTAATCATGTAGAAAATTGAAAGCGGAATTTTACAAGAAGCAATTCTATTCTATGAATTTGCAAAGAGTTGGAATGGGAATAATGACCCATGTGAATGGTTTGGGGTATCCTGTGAGGAGGATATCATCACGAGTATCACATTTATCTACATGAACCTCACAAGAACTATTTCTCCACGGTTCGCAGAACTCTCTCACGCTGATTGATCTTTCTCATAACCATCTTACTGGAACTATTCCGTTGGAGCTCATCAAGTTAAATCTGACCAATCTGGATGTCTCCTTTAATAAGCTTTATGGGAAAGTCCCACATTTTAGGAGCTCAGTACTAAAAACATAAATTATAATTGATTAGAAAACATTTTAAAAACTAAAAGAAATTATATGAAACACTTTATAACATGACATAAGCATGTGCAAATTAAATAAAACTTACAATTTTTTTGAAATTTTTTTTAGAGAATGAAGACGAATAGTAGTTAAATAACTTACAAAGATAAATGGAAAAGAACAAAATTGAAGAAAATAAATTTTCTAATTTTCTAAATAGGTGTGATGAAGCCAAACAAACTCAATTGTTTGTATTTCTTCCAATTAAAGAGGATTTATTCAATTTTTACTTAATCAACAACTGAAATCAAAATTTGCAAAAAAAAAAAAAAAAAGAAAAAAAAAAATCTAACGATAATTTTTAGGGATGGTAAAACAAATTTATACCAAAAAGGGTTTTGAACAAATATCACTACCTAACTTCACAACATATTAATCTTGAATTAAAAATTATATGTTTTTTCTTTTGTAAATAAATAAATATTAGTGACGAGATTTGGTCACATAATTCGTAACAATATTTAAGACGAGAATGTTTGTCACTAATTCGTCGCTATTTGTGATATTATTTTGTTACTTATTTATTTGTCAGTATATATATTATGACTAAATCGTAACCATTTTGTAACTTACTTGTTTGGTCATAAGTTAGTCAATAGTAACCATTCTGTTGTGGAGTGGTTCGTCAGAAATTTCTTGAGCTCGAGAAGAGATTGTCTTTGGTCTTGTGGGCAAGAGAAAGATAGTTGTGGAATGAAGAAGACGAAGAGGAAGCAGGAGAGAAGACATGGCTTCATCATTTTTTCTCAAAGCTTTTTGCCTTTTGTTATAATTACAAGTCGATGTAAGATCGTCTTTAGATATACATCTATATTTTAAAAGTATATGTCATTCGACATTCTGTTTGGGCATTAGATCTCTCAAAACTGAATAGAGTTCGACAAAAAGAAAATGAGGTCATCAAAAAAGTTCGGAACCACTAATATGAGGGTTACCATCCAAATTCAAACTCACATTACACGGTGTTAACAAGAAAAACAATCGTAAAATCGTGTGTATATGAAATCGCAAAACTTTATTTAGTAACACATGAGTCAACTTTCTATTCAAGTGTCAGTCAGTGTCACCACAATACACGATTTACACATTAATCAGTTGTTGGTTCACTTAATTCACAGTAACTTTATTACTACAAATATTTTACAGCAAAAACAAAAACAACAACAAAGCGAATGAGTGAATCTCAGAGTACCAAAATTCTTTAGGCTTGAGCCCCAAGTTCGAGCAATAAGGTGTGATTTATCGCATCAGATCCCGGTCCCTTAAACTGAATCGGACCTGACAACAAGAGAAAGAATCAGACTTAACATGGAAAACTTCAAAAGAATAAAGTCAATTTCTACTTTATGGAGAGACATTTGTGTATGTGGTGAACAAACCAGGACTAATGTATCGATTCTTCAAAGCCCATTCTTCCCGCTGCGACGCAAATTTCTTAAACGGTGCGCCTGAAATTCATCAGAAGCAATGAGTGATACAGAGAAGAAGCGGTAGGAGAATAATATATGTTTTGAGCTAAAGACTTTACCTTCAAGTTCAACCATAGCTTTCTTGATAACCGGCTTGAATTTACCTAAAACATAAAAAGACAATGTTGAAAAACAATCAAACATTTTACAATAGTGTTGGATCATCATCCTCGCGGCTCTATATTACCATGTCTTCTCTCAACATCCATCAAAGAAGTCAGCGCGGTACCACCAACTGTCCATTCTTCAATAGGAGCAGCCAAGTTTCCAACCTGCAAAAAATCGCAAAGTGGAATATAGATAAATCTTGAAATAGTTTGTGGTATTTTCAAGAAAGGAAGAAAGATTAATATAAACCGATGAAATTAATCCGGTCTTTCCGCTCTGGAGAAGTGATCCAGCACCGTAACCTAATGCGTAGCAGTAAGTTGCATCGAAATTCGTTGGCAACCCGCATCTTCCTTCATACCTAAGCACACAATCAAGATAAGATTATGTTGAGGCTAATTAGTAATTAAAGAGATATGTTTTTAGGCTAATAA
The DNA here is from genome assembly GCA_900406345.1 of Erysimum cheiri. Classification (NCBI taxonomy): domain Eukaryota; kingdom Viridiplantae; phylum Streptophyta; class Magnoliopsida; order Brassicales; family Brassicaceae; genus Erysimum; species Erysimum cheiri. The sequence continues at coordinate 68,605 of OVAQ01000016.1, forward strand.
GTTACCCAAAGAAGTGTGATTTCCCCATGAACTCGCGTTTGTATGTACCCTCCTCCTTCTTTTTCTCTAGCTCGGTTTCAACCATTTGAATCAGCATTTTCTCTGTCTCTATTTTAGCCACCTGAAAAGAAAATAAATATACAGATACAAGATAAACCGGTTTTCAGTTCAGCTTTTAGCCATTTAATCGGTTTGAATCAGATATTCATTAAACCAGATGGTGGTAAGATAAGAGACCTGGACATTTCCATGTGGATCTCTCTCAAGCATTAATTGTTCTTGAATAGTTTGAGGAAGAAACTCAAAAATCTTTAAAGTATGTTCTTTAAGATTCTTCTTCCACTGGCCTTCTTCGTCGACATTTCCTTCCGCTAAAACTTCGTTAAGTTCGGAAATAAGCTCTTGGATCTGTAAATGGATCATATTTGAAGTTGTAGAACACAAACATTAGGAAACGGATTGACCATTATCTTGTTTGAGATTTAAGATTAACCATACCTCAGGGATAAAATCAATAAGACCTTCAGGTAAAAGAATGACACCGTAATTATAACCATTTTCAGCGCGTTTACAGATCACGTCAACAATGTAATCCGTTACATTTTTCAACGTAAGCTTCTTCTCGAAAACCTACATGAATGTTGGCGCTTTCTAGTTCTCAAACCATATAGCAAAACCGAAGACTACAAATGAAGCTTGAGTAACACAAAAGGTACCTCTTCACCAACAATGGTAATGTTTGGATGTGTTTGCAAAGCGCATTCAAGTGTAATATGAGAAGCAGAACGGCCCATAAGACGCACAACTGCAGAGATAATTAAACCGATGAAGTGAAATCGTAATTTGTATCAAGATAGTTCATTTTATTTAGAAAAAAACTTACAGTGATAGTATTTTCCCGTGGAACGTGCATCGATCATAACATTTCCAATCATTTCTGAGTATATCTGCATGAATATAGAAATTCCATTGATACGACATACCTAAGTGATGTATTTTCGATATAAATTTCGAACTTACTTACCTTGCAAGCGGTATCAAAACCGAAACTCGTGGGGACTTCTTTGCTCTTCAAATCACCATCGATTGTCTTGGGGCATCCAATAACCCGAGTTTTCATGTTTTTAGCTCTGAAAACCGAACGCGAGAAAACCAATCACTAAAACGCAAAACAGAGAGAAGTGAATCTCATTCATCTTAATAATTTCAAAAAAATACCTGAAATGTTCAGCAAGGAGACAAGCATTAGTATTGGAGTCATCTCCACCAATTACCACAAGACCATCTAAGTCCATCTTTGTTACAGTCTCTTCTGCTTGCTTAAACTGCAATGTGATGCTAACTAAGTCCATCAATAAAAGCATATAGATGAAAGCCACAACATTGACTAAAAACCTCTTTACCTGCTCTGGTGTTTCAATCTTGTCTCTTCCACTACATATCATATCAAATCCACCCTGAAATAAAACACAACAGAAACTATCAAGAATAAAACACAAGCACACTCTTTAAATACATAGAGCTTCTTTGTTCCAACAATTCATGATCAATATATGATTACTCCAACAAAAACCATTCTTCAAGAGATATTAACAACTTAAATCAATCCGAACCAAGCCAAAACCGAATCAAAGATGAAATAAACCGATTAAGATAAACCGAAAGTAAATCAAACTGATAAGACAATAAACCGAATGATGGTTGTTTCCATTGAGTTTCTATGTTTTCAAAAACCGAAATCAAACCGAACCGGAAAGATAATAACCGACAAAAACCTATAAAAGACACATAAGCTCATACCTGGTTTCTATAAGGAAACACAAAATCAGAAGTGAGCTCAATATATTTGTCCTTCATAATTCCAGCTGGTCCACCACGAAAACCAAACAGAGTACTTCCTTTTGCAAATTCTTGCAAGTAATCTATCAAATCAATAACAACAAAAAAAACAAACTCATTTAAAAAATTATAAAAGCCTGAAAAAAAATTAAAAAAAATTGAACAAAGTACAATGTCTAACCAAAGATTCCACAAATAACATTGTGTCCTCCAGGTGCTTGACCACCAGACAACACAACACCAATTCTAAGCTTTTGACTCGATGAAACTGCATTAGATTGGTTAGGAACCAATATAGCCGATGGTTGTCCAAATAGATTTGGGAATAATTTTTCAATTTCCTCTGCAACAACATCAAAACCATAAACCGAACATCAAAAACCAAAAAATTGGCGATCCGAATAACAAAATTTTAACCGGTTTATTCAAGGGAATCCGGTTTAGTAATTGCAAACAGTAGAAATCGGACCTGGATGTCCGGCGGCGGAGCTCGGAGGACCTTCGACGATCTTGAAGGGGCTTTTAAAGACGGAAGGGAGAGGAAGCGCGTGGTCTATACGACTAGCTTGGACTTCGCTGTATACAGAAGTCACACGGCTACTCGCCGGAGAATTACGCGATATTCCGGCGATGTAGTCTTCTCCGATCAAATCTAACTGTGATGCCATTTGTGAGTTTTTGGATTCTTTTTGTTCCTAAAAAAGTCTATGAATGTCAGAAGTGATGTTTTGGATAAGTTTCTTTCTTAAAGTAGGTATTGAAATTTAATTACAACCTTCCGAATATTCCAATATGCCAAAGAATTCTTTTTATCTCGCATTTATAAAATATCAAGAACTTCATTTGATTCTATTTTAGAAACATTAAAATTTCGTGAAGTGATCTTGGTCTAGTGGCAAATGATAAGTTCACAGAAGACAGACACCATCACACCAGGGATCGAGTCCCCGACTCTACAATTTAATTGTAGAAATTAGGTTAATGGGCCGGCCAGTTGTGGCCCAAATGTTGACAAAAAAAAAAAAAAACATTAAAATTTCAAATTTAGGTTATATACTCCTTCGGTTTCTTGAAATTGGATGTTTTAGTTCTTTATTATATTAAAAATTTATAGATTTTAAGAAATATTGAATTTACTTAATTTGTATTTGTTAATATTTATAGGAAAATATTTTTGTGAAAAATTAAATATTAATATTTTTTAATATAAGTGGAAATTTTAAAAAAATCTATATTTAAGCAACGAAAGAAGTATAATATATTGATTAATTAAAAAAATATAGTACCTATTTTACATTTTTGAAACCACATCGTCTAATACGGACTTTCGTTCTAGATTTGGTTTAGTATAGATTGGTTTAGTTCGTCAATTCGAATCAGTTTTAGTATTCTTTTTTTTTTTCTTTTTCTAGTTAGTATTTTTTACTAAAACTGAGACCTAAAATTAGACAGGAAATGATCCATCTGATTACGTTCACTTTAGGGTCGGCGAGAACAACAGCGATTATCTAGTATTTTATGTTTGTTTCACATTTATCAGTGACTATCGGTAATGAGAATGATTTAATCGTGTTTATTTGATAGTCGTTGGCGTGGTGATTAAATAGCTAGTTCAAAATTTGAAATAGTACTAAAATTTTCAGCAATCGATATTTATTGTTGCTGCCAGTTTGTCGTTGAAATTGTTGGGAAACTAGCGAATATGACAAACAAGAAATAGTTAATGTTGTTGACAACTACGAAACGTACAAAAAAATGTATCATTGATCATCATCACTGTCATTAGCGGTTGCAAAATAAATGAACCGGAACTGTAAGAGCTTGAGACCGAAACTTGATTATAATTTTCTTAGTTAATCGAAAGAACAAGTTTAGACCTAATAATAAAAGTGGTATGTAACAGATAATCATAAACCCTAGAAAGTATGGACCATAATGGCAACATGTGGTTTAACTGTCAGCTTAACAAGTTGGTAAGGTATTGTACTTACTGACTGTATTTAGATCAACTTTAATCAATTTTTTATTAATCCTTTCGTGTTAAAAGTTCAACAGCTTAATTTAAAAACGCATAACCAAAGTGAAAAGTCATATGGATATTGTCACATGACAAAATCCCTAAAAGACCCAATTCTAAAACCAACAAAGACGTAAATCACCACAAAGTGATTCTATCCAGCTGTGTAACATCTTTTGGGGTTAAACTCCAATTATTGCATACTCTTTTGTTGAAATAACACGAGATAACTAGTTCTTAAAGACATTAAGTTCCATTTAATTATATCATCTAATAAGTTAATAACTAGGAAAAACCTTTAGTTTATATATTCTCACCTCAAGCTCTTGTGACTGTATACTTAATTGTGTGTCAGAGGGTGGACCTCAGGGTACCATACGGTTGTCTCGAGTGATCTCGATCATTTTTTTCGTGGTTGAAGAAAAACGCAAAATGGTGGTACCAAAATTCTTGCACAATCATATCTTATCAGGGTTTGAATCTTTGTACATTGTGTCATGTTCAAGTCCAACTGTTTTTCTTCCTTTTTGATAGCTTCAATTCCAACAGTATTTGTGTGTTTTAACTTTTTTTGTGTGTGTATTTGTATCAATAAAAGTACCGTAGATTATAAAATTTTCTAAAACCCCAAAGCAAAAAATGAGGTATATGTACAAGCCAGCAAGATAAAGCATGTCTTGTCTCTAAGGCAACAATCATATGTTATCTCTTAATGTCTTATGTATGTTTTGTATATAACACTTTAAGGTTTTACTATTTGGACTGTATAGCCTGAAAAATGAGATTGCATCATATAGGCTCTAGCGAAATTATGTATGGCACATTACAACTATGAACTATTTAAATTCTAATATGTCTTTTGAGAAATTGTAAAAAACAAACTGAAGTTAGAGTTCATCAATAGCCATGTGAAACCCCACAATTAGCTGCTCTTGATCTTAATTTCCTTCTTAGTTTTTTTTTTTCCTCTTCTATATCTAGTTTTAAATGGGACAGATCGGGTAAACTATTACATAGTGATCACTTTGTCCACATTACAAAATAAAGTTTAGATATCTCATCTTCAACAACAACAAAACTAAAGTAGACATGAAGATGGTCTACATCACATCATAATAAAATTAATCACCCCTATACTTCTAAAACACAACACAAATACATGCATTTAGCACTCCTTTCTTCTCAAATTTTTTTTTCCAATCATACCTAATCTTCTCTATTATTCCCAACTTTTGATTTGGTATATGTATATTCAGATATACTATAAAATGTTTTCTTTTCAATAAATCTTATTTTATTGATTTGAAATCATGAATCGATGATTTTCACTAAATACAAAACCTTCTCTTTGATTTTGTGTAAAATATATAAATTCCAAAATATAGTTTTAAATTTTGAGTTCAGTCTTATATACCAAGTGGACAACTAGTGCATTGCATTATGAACCTAAATCGTAGTATTGATTTTAAAGATATAAAAAAGACTAGTTTTACATAAATATGAATAACGTTGAAGACCTGTTAGACTTAAATCAAAATTAAAAGAATCTCTTTTATTGAGTATTTTAAGTGAAATACGATCAAGACATAATCATGATTAACATGTCCCACATTTTTCAATTTCCACATAAATGATTAAATTAGAACTCTTTTCTAGTTGCGTTTACAAACATCACCCATCCTCAAAACCTGATTATAATGTGACTTAATATTCAACATGAAACTCACAAAACAGAGAGCAGAAGAAAAAGCAGAGAAAGAGAACAAGAAACAGAGCAAACAATCACAACACCAAACAAGAGAAGCAAGAATCTGCAGAGCTTTGTGTTGCAGCAACAAAGCAAGACTAAGCATTTCTTCTTCTTCTTCCTCGGTGGAATCAGACAAGAGTTCTAGATTTTCAGACCAGCACGGTTCACTCTCTAGCCTAGCACACTACATGGTTCAGGAGAAGCTAGAGCAGATGATCAGAGAGACACAAGAAGCCACACATCAAGAGAAGATAAGACAACAAAAGATGAGAAGAAGAAGAAGAAGAAGCGAGAGTAGCATCAGTAGCACTAAGTTCATAGTGATGATGGCGATGGAGAAATGTTCTTATGATCCAAGAGAGGATTTCAGAGACTCCATGGTCGAGATGATTGTAGCAAACAAGATCAAAGAAGCAGATGAACTTAGAAGCCTCTTGGAGTACTATCTATCGATGAATCCTCGCGAATACCGGTCTGCCATTCTCGAGATCTTTTACGAGGTTTGTGCCGATTTGTTTCGTAGCTAAAAGAGGGCAAATATCAGTTGTTTCTTTCAAATGTTTTGTGTAAGATACTAAGTTACCAGGTTTGAAACAAACCTGTTTTCTGTGGAATAAAAAGACTGATTCATATTATAGCAAACCCTTAACGAGCCGGTTCAATTACGTAGCTATATATATATTCCAAGGGTAACATCCATTATAAGTTCATCTCTCCAACAAGTACAGAAGCTACTATATAACAGTTACACAACATTATTAAACAGAGACAAACGGTTTTGATTAATTATAATTTAAGGGTTCAAGAGAGAGCTGCCTTCTTTGATGAGCACATAGACGCTTCCGCCATCGCCTCTTGAGATCCGAAGGTCCTTGTCGAGATAAGTTGTGAGCAACCACGACTGCGTGTTGTCACTAGGCAAAGGGAACTTCAATGGTGGTTGGTTTGAAATGGTTCTAGCCACTGAAGAGGCCGAGTCTTGAACCGATTGAAGTAACCCTTTAATTGGGTCGAGAATATTGAGATCGACTTTCTGACCAAAAACCTCGACAAATTCCGGGATTTCAAGCGAATCCGTTATCTGAGGAGTCCCGATAACGCCTTCCTCGAACTTAATCTACAACAAACAGAAGAAAAACATTAGGGATATGTAATATGGGCATGTCACATTTGTGGTTGTCGATGAAGATTGATGATATTAACCTGAACACGTTTAGGACTTCGGACTTCGAACTTAGCGTTACTGCTAACCGATGTTGTGGAAAATGGACCAGCGAACCGGACAGAGTTTTGAACGGTGAAGCTATCGGAGTCAATGGTTTGTGAGATCTCATCCACTTTAACCAACGGTTCAATTCTTCTTGAGAGCAATGGGAACAAACCAACAAACGATGTGTAGCTGCAACGAGATTATCATTAAAGATAAACTTCTTGATTCATAACAATAACATGACACAACTTTAACGGCTTATTAAACAAACAAAGACTCATTTGAATTTCCCAAGAAAAATTCCACAATTTCCCGGAAAATATGATAATCCAAATTCATAATTCACAATAAAGAATCCTAAAATCTTCTGAAATTATAAGAATTTTAAATTTTTACTTACGCGAGAATCCATTTGCCGTTGAGGAGAAAGAGAGCTTCGTTAGGGGCTGGTGTAGGGTTCTTAAACTCGAGCTGTGTGATAAGCTCGCTGATCTCAGCTCTCGTATCGCTCGATGCGCTTAAACCTCGATCTGTTCCGTACAACGAATCCGCTAGCGATCTCTTTAGCCTCTCCGTCTCTTCCACGGATTCGATTGCTTCATCTGCTGCTTTCTCCGCCACCGATACTGGTGATGATGAAGATATTACTCTCTCCACCCCTTCTTGACCCCATTCGTCATCAACGTCCGTGGCTCGGACTCTGAAATCTGGCCGATGAACAGAGATTCCAAGTTCCGATCGTCGATTGAATGAGTTTATCGGCAATAGTACCGGAGATTTCGACTGGGATTTAGAGTTCGACGAGCTTGGAATTAGGGTTTTGCAGGGGAATTGGCTGAACAAAGGTACCGTCGCCATTTTCTGTTTTTCTTCAGAGTAATGAATAATTAATCAAACAAACTCAAACCTCACGAATTAAGTCGCATTTAATTTTATAACGGTTGAGATGAATATTAAATGACGTTTATACCCTTCTCTCATAATATCTTATACAAACAAGACACAAGGATAGGATAGGTATTTTCCAAATAAAACAAATGAACTAACTCACTAAGCTAGGATTCTGACACGTTGATGGTTAAAGATGATCGTTGGAGAATCGACATGGCCTCGTGTGAAGCTAGGATTATTTTCACCGATTGACTTGGAAATTGCCGAATTTATGATAATCATCCATAAATTCGTGGAAGTTTTAATTTCTTCTTTCTTTTTAAGGTAGGACATAATTTAAAGTGGATTTGGAATTTTGTCTCACTATTTGTGTGGGGGAGGATTTGTGTTGTTTTCCTCTAAGAGAGAAACGCCATGCAAATGGCATGATATGATGGATCTAGAAGCTTTAATCGTGTACTATACTTTTTTGGCCGTTTTTTTATCATCTTCGGCCGTCGGTTTTGTAGACGGTCAAGATTCGCTCGAATGCAAAATATCTAAAAACACCGTTTCGAGCGTTCTGAAATAAAAGAACGGCGATTGACTCCAAAAAGTACATATAATGGGCTTGCATGGCGTTTATAAAATGAGTATGGGTCTCCAAAAGTACATAAAATGGGCTTAACATAGATTCAATTAGTCTGCTAAATGGGCCTTCATAGTAAATATAATGGGCTAATGCATCATCACTATGAATTTACTTGTGACATTTGATAATAATACTCCAATTTCCAATAAAAGAAACATAGACACCGTAATGAAATTTCATATGTCTCGTGAATCTCTAGGCACCACCTCACTGGAGTCACGTGCAACGGGAGTTTTATCAGCCGTAGGATTCAATAATCAATAAATGTCGAGAATCTCAATGATCGGACGGTTACAAAGGGGACACGATCCTCGATTTAGCCACACCTCTCGAGAACACACTCTGCAAAAAGTGTGTCCACATGGGATAAACGCTGCACCTTTCTTTCTTCCCATGCACACGCAACACACCGAATCATTACCACCTTTAACCGTCGTCGACGACGCCGTTAATCTCTCCGTTTCTTTCCCTTCGACGACGACTCTCTCCGCCGTTTCCTCCAATAATCTCATTAACGAAACTCTTAACGGCGTCAAACTCCCTGATGTCGCCGTTTCCTCCGTCCGGTAATTTCTCTCGGCTGCTAACGCCGTTGCGAGATTCATACCTTGATTTAACGTACCCGGTCTATGATCCGACCCGGAAACGAGTCGGTTTTCAAATGGTTCGTTTTCGCGAGTGTTAGTGGATAACCGAAAGCCCCAGTTTGGGCCACAGCACACGATTCGTTTGAATCCTAGCCGTTCCTTAAGAGTTCGTTTCCTTCTCCTGGTTCGATCGAGACCGTCCATCTGGAGTCGGAGCAAATCGAGAAATGTAGTTGACTGAGGCGTCTCGGGCTGGGCTTGATTAATTTCAATACCGAGTTGACTCATTATCGACTCAGTTAGAGACGTTGGTAAGAACTTGCCTGATTTGAGAAGAGGATTACGACAAAAATAAATAAGAATGGATTGTGAAGAAAACCTCAGCCATTGAAGAGCCCAATAGCGAGAGAAAGAGAGAGTTTTGGAATTTGTGTCTCACAGTCGCAGGGTTTTTAAAGCTTTCTTCAGTTACTTCCGAATTACGATTGGATTCATTATTATATTATTCTCTCTATCTTGAAATTAACACAGAATAATTTAGTAAACGTTTCATTTTTTATTTTAAATCTTCTATTAACAGGAGATAATTTCAATTAAAATGACATTCCTGTCTAATTATTTCCTTTCTGACATGTAGTTCTATTAATTCGGAATTTGCCAATAAATCAAATAAATAGTTTGTATGTATACTTGGTATGTTTTTTTGGGATTGATTTTGGTTGGTACGTCTACATTGAACATTGCCAACTTGAATATCGTAGATTATTTAAGTTGGATACAAAAAATTCATGACAAACATGTTCTACATGATTGCAGGAAAAACCCCTATACTTTTTATTTATTTAATTTGGAGTAGAAGGTTTTATTTTATTTTATTTTATTGAATGATGATGCAAAGTCTCCCACTTTTCATCTATCTGAAAAAAACTAAACTTTTGTATGGCTATGGCATTCAGCACATTAAGTTGTACATTTAGATCTTCAGTAATCAATATGAGTGTGCCTCTTGGAACATGAGAAGGAGAGTGGTGAATGCTTTAGATTGGAGATATCAAAGAGCTCCATGAATCTCTGATCAGAGATTCTAGCTTTTGAAGCTGCAAATCTCTGATACTCGTCGAAGATGGAGGACAAACACCATCTCTGAATCTTCCTCACACAACCTACAAGACATCCTGTCCGATGCTGCAACCGAGAGACAAGATATAAGGATTCTTTCAATCATATTGTGCCTAGGGTTTCGCAGAGGAGAGAGATTTCAATTTACCTTCCCACTTTTGCAATGAATCAAGACAGGATGATTCTCTGTATCTGGTTTAAAAAGGCAAGATACTCATGATTAGATGGTTTTGATGATCATAACATTAGGCTATAATAAAAAGAGGGTTTACTGGTTTAGACTTTGGAGAGACAAGAGAGGAGGGTACCTAGAAGTACTTGTAATGCTTCTCGGATTACTTCGTCAGGAATATTAACAAAGGGTTCCTGAAAAAAACAGAGCAACATCGAATCTTAGTATCCATTTCATATTCATTTAAAAGTCAGAGGCTAAAAGATTTAAAGACTATGCATTCTATCAGCATGAGAGAGCTCATTGCTTGAAATTAACAATATAACCCCTACACTATGCAACTAAGAACATACAATTCAAAGCTTTCAAATACATCGACAAGCATTCGTTTCAAGCCAATATATCATTAAAACAAAGTAAAGAGAGCAAGAACCAATTGTCTGATTTCAATATCATCAATCCTCACCTTGCATCTTTCAATTCCAAACTGAAACACTTGGATCCCATTTGATTTTGCAAACTCTCTATTCACCTCTGGATATGGCTCCGGGCACAAATATCTACAACAATACCGATTCCAACAAAAACAATCAAGAGATTAGAGACGAACACAGGGGAACTTTTTTACTATTACACATATCTCAAAACATAATTGGATTTCTTCTAAGATCCAATCTCGAAATGCTTGATGATTACTCGAACGATAATAGAAACAGTAGCAAGAGAATCCATAAACCCTAGCTCAGATTTCACTCAATTCATCAAACCGATTCTTGTAAATTAGCGACTACTAACGATTATACTAATTAAGACGACAAAGCTGACCTAATTAAGCATCAAAATTGAGTGAGATTATCGAAATTACATGATGGATCGGAGTCCCAAAGACTGGAGAAAGCTGAAACTAACAGGTTCAGGAAAACCTGAACGGAAAATTCCATTATCGACCATGGCGAAGTTAAGAGGTGGCACGAAGAGATCACCTCCACCGCCTCTCTCCTTGTCGCTCTCAATCGAGTTCTCCGATTGTGGTACGGTGTGAACATCGCCGGCGTAACTCTCCAACGTCATGGTTGTATTAAGCGCGCCAAACGGAAACGACGAGAGCCTTCGGTGAATATGTTTTGGCCTTTGAGAGAAAAACTGAGACTCAGAGAGATTCAGAAGTTATGGATTCTTTGTGGAAAGTTAGAAGGAATCCATGAAGAATATTCCCCTCGGTACTATTCCTTAATGGGTAAAAGCCCACCTACTCGCTTCAAATACTAATTAAAATCAAATTTCTCTTTCTATTTTTGCTTGTTGAGTGTTGACGAAACTAAAACGAAGAGCAAATATTAAAATTTAAAAAGATGATGTCAAAAACAAAAACAAGCGAATTTGGAAAAAAAGAAGCAAAAGCCCAACACCAGGAAAGGCCCATTTCATCACTAACGTTAATTTAAGTAAACGACCGTTATAGTAGATTTCACCCTCTAGTACACGCAGTCACCACCACTCGTATATTATGAGTTTATGACGGACTCTTTTTTCGTTTCACGATGTTTTTTCTCTAATCTCACCAAACATTTAAGGCTTCAGATCACACCTTCGACGAGTCCATATTCTTTTTATAATCATGCAATTCAAAAAGTTTACATAAATGTCGTTTTATAAGTTTTAGTTCATGGTCATGCACATTTCTTTTCTCAATTCGGAAAGTATATATAAATGTAATCCATTGTTTATTTTTACATCAAATGTAATTCATCGTTTTTATAAACTAATATCCTCCATATTAGTTTTACCAATTTACGACCGATCGAAATCAATCTTTATGTTATATTTATCTCCATTTTCTATCCCCGACCAAATTGGCAGCCAGCAATACACATTGGCAGGTATATTTAAAGCATACTAGCATAGATTCCGGTAACAAATTAAAAAATAACCAACATACTTTAAATTTTTCACATAAAAGAAAAAAAAAACACTTTAAATCTAAAAATCATCAGAGTTCTTGTAAAACAACTTCCATGTGCTGGGAGTTTACTTAAAAGTGGAGACGTGTTTGGTCTATAATGAAATTGAAATGTCAACACAGAAAGTTAGATTCCTTAAATATCATATAACAAACTAATCATTATATAAACCATTTGTGACGATATGTGGCATACTGTTTGATATGTTCCATTCCATATATCATCAATAATATATGTCACCACCGCAATTTAGACTTTAAAATACAGTTAATTATTTTTATATTCAATTGCCAACACTTAATGGAAAAATAGTATAAATCTAAATGAAATAGTAGTATATATATATATTTTTTTTGGGCTAAAGTAGTATATTTCTATGGTCGAATTTTTTATAAATGTTGTTTAGTACAGGTGGCTTTCAAAATCCAAAAGTGCCGTACTTATTTAGCTTTTTCACATCTTAAAACTCCAAAAGTCCAAAAAACTGGGACTCATCAGAATATCTAAAAATTCCCAAATTACCCTCAAACTCGATCATGGAAGAATCATCGAAGCAACGATCTCAAGAATTCCTCAGCTCCTCCGTGACCCGACCCGACCCGATCCACAAACCACCGGAATCATCACCAGCCACGAAATTCTCATTCCCGAGACTCTTTCTCTGGTTCGATCAATCAAGTCGCGTCAAAACTCTCCTCTCATGGTCCGTCTTCTTCCTCCTCGCCGTCATCGTCCCAATGATCTCACACTTCGTATTAATCTGCGCCGATTGCGATTTCAAACATCGCCGTCCTTACGACGGTTTAGTACAGCTTTCGTTATCGATCTTCGCCGGAATCTCGTTCGTTAGTCTCTCAGATTGGTCCAAGAAATATGGAATCCGAAGGTTTCTCTTCTTTGATAAGCTTAAAGACGTCAGCGATAAAGTTAGGATCGGATACGAAGCTGAAATCCAGGTAAATAAATGTATCTACTAATTATAGTAATTAGTATCCAATATCTTGATTATAATCGTAATTTTTGGGATTAAATTGGTAAAAATTAGCCTTTTGGCTCAATGGTCTTTAAGTCTTGACTGCACATTGCATCTCAGGCTCGAATCACTAACTCCGAACCTGAGGTTTTGACCACAATGCGGTTTAAGTCAGAATCAAAATTGATAGTTAGGGGTTGGTATTTGGCATGCTTCGATCTGTTATCCGTTTCGATTCGATCTGAAAATTTTATATAATTGAGATTCTACAAACACTAAAATGCTTATATCTAAATAAATATTATTAACAGAAAAAAATAATAATAAATAAATAAATACGCATATAAACTGTATAAATTTTATATCCGTATAAATGTGAAATGATTATTTATCAGATTAGTTATAAGATAAGACTATAGAAATTTTAAAAATTGAGAAAGAAAAGTTTTTAAATGATTTTTAAATTAATTTATAAATCTTTCTTTCATGTGTATGCTCTGTTTCTTGTTGCAGAGATCAATGAAGCTATTAGCTATCTTCGTTCTACCATCAATAACGCTTCAAGCTATCTACCGTATTTGGTGGTACGCTTCAGGCTACAACCAAATCCCTTACATCATCAACCCAATGCTGAGCCATGTCTTAGCCTGCACATTCCAGCTCTCCTCTTGGCTCTACCGTACATCACTCTTCATCATCGCTTGTATCCTCTACCAAAACATCTGCCACCTCCAGGTCCTCCGTCTCGATGAATTCGCACGTTGCTTCGCCTCTGAGATCACTGATTTTAGTTCCATACTCTCCGAGCATCTCAAAATCAAGCGTGAACTGAAGATTGTTAGTCACCGTTTCAGGCGATTCATTGTATTATCATTGTTTTTCGTCACTGCCACTCAGTTCATGGCATTGCTTACTACCATAAGAGCTAGTGTTCCCTTTAATATCTATGAAGTTGGAGAGCTCGCGGTATGATATTCTTTTCACATTCATATATAGAGATGCGTAATGTTCAGTCTTGTTCTTGTCATTACATGTTGAAACATTATCTTGATCAATTTTCTCTGTTTCTTACAGTTATGCTCCATAAGCTTGGTGTCAGGGTTATTCATATGCTTGAAAAGTGCAACACAGATGACTCACAAAGCTCAATCTGTAACGAGCATCGCCTCAAAGTGGAACGTTTGCGCCACATTAGATATATTTGATGGTCTTGATGATGGTGAGACGCCTAAATGTCCAACGACCATACAACATTCGCAGATATTATCGCGTCGTCGTAATGTTGTTCAATCATCTGATGATGATGAAGAAGGAGAAGGAGATCACAACGATCTTGACATACATCCAATCTATGCCCGCGCAATTTCTTCCCAGAAACGTCAAGCTCTAGGTAAAGAAAATCTTGATTTAGACGGTGATTGGAATAAATTGTTTTCACTGGTTAACTAATTCGGTTTCTCTCTTGTATATATATAGTGACCTATCTAGAGAACAACAGAGCCGGGATCACAGTTTACGGGTTCTTGGTGGATAAAACATGGCTGCGTATGATCTTCAGCATTGAGCTTGCTCTTCTTCTATGGCTGCTCAAAAAGACAATTGGTAATGTTATATGTTTCCACTCTAAATCCATATTCTCATTTCATCACTTTTCTCTTTTTTAGACATGACTAAAAGCATTCTCTTCATGTTTTTTGGTTTTTTGGCAGTGAACATAACATGAAAACGAAACCAATATCTTGCTTTCACTCACAACACGACCAAATTTGAAACAGAGAACTTAACCTTTTACCAAAAAAAAATTTGAAACAGAGATGATTTTTTTTTGTTCACGAAGGCTGCGATAGAACAGGTTTTTTGTAGATCATCGATGTATGTCTGTATAGAAATGTTTGATGAACCACGAGCTAGTGGGCGAGTGGCGAACGGATTTCGGGTT
>OVAQ01000017.1:0-83607 GCA_900406345.1 Erysimum cheiri
TAATTTAAAGGATTTTGAAATTTAGAAGCTTCCTTTTTTTCCAGATTGTGGTTGTTAAGAGTATATTGAAGATAATGGAAGATTATGGAGGCGGCAACTTTCGTATTCGTAATTGCAACATAATAATACGAAACGCTATTGTTGAGAGATTTGGGGGAATTGTTATTGGTAGGTTGTTTGAATCGATTTATTGTTTCTTCCCAAATCATATTAGTTGTGAATTTGAAAACATCACTGAAATTGGGCTTCTTTTTTTGTCGATATGTACAGGTTTTTAATGGGCTTATCCAAAAATATTGACGTGTGTGTTCCATAATGGGTTTTTAATTGATGACGGATTATGTTATAAAGCAAACGGGTCGGATGTAAATGGATCCGCGTGTTTTTAAAATTTTGTAACAAATGTGAATTATGAAATAACGCTTCTAATAACTGTAATCTAATGACTTCTCTAGTAGTATTACAACTAAATCTAACACGGTCAAAAGTCTTTAAGTATTGCTCAAATAATAGTGTAGGGATATATATTTTTGGTCTTCGATTGAGTTTGAAGATTTTTCTTAACAAATACGGAATTTGAAGGGACCGAACTGTTAATCAATTGTGTTAATCAATGTTATTCATACAGACACTAAATAATCTTTAACACAGCGTCACAGAGTCATATGTTAGATTTTGGTGAGAGGAGAGAATCAAATAAGTTAATTTAATTGAGAAAAGCCAAAAACCCTAATAAATCACCAAAAAATTCAGTCACGACGTGAGACCCAATTCCTTTTCGTCAAATCATCTTCCTTCTCAATTCCCATTTTCTTATTCCTTTTGTTCTTCGTTTTTCATTTGTGTATTGTGTGGGTCTCTTACCAAATGAGATGATTTATAGAATTTTTTGATATCTGTTTAATTATTCAGCCGACCTTCGAGGTCTTTCTCTGTTAGATCAGATTTAATAATTGGGAGATTTCTCTGAGTTTGTTCATGGAAGTGGTTAAGGTGTTAGATAAGAGAGATCTTTGTCTCTATGAGATCAGATTAAGGGTTTTTTCTCTTGCGTGAAACGGAAGAAAAACAAGAAAGAAAAGGAACTTTCTTTTCTATCTTTCTTTTTGCGTTTCTCTCTTGTAGATTATTTGTATAGCATAAAGTTGATCGGGATTTTAGATTGTAGAAATGGGGAATGTGTGTATTCATATGGTCAACAATTGTGTGGATACGAAATCGAATTCATGGGTTCGTCCCACAGATCTCATCATGGATCAGCCATTGAAGCCACAGCTCCAAGACAAACCTCCTCAGCCAATGCTAATGTTCAAGGATGATAAACCCAAGCTTAATGACACTCATGGAGACCCTAAATTACTTGAGGAGAAGGCCAAAGCTGATGCGCAGAAGCAAACGAGTGTTACAAACTCAGACCATCATTCTCAGGAACAAGAAGCAAGGACAAGTGAAACGACAAGGAAGTGCAGTGAAGAAGAGAATAAGAGGCGAGCCGTTGGGATAGCGTGTGGTAACAGCAAAAGAAAGGCTCACAACGTGAGGAGACTGATGAGTGCAGGGTTGCAAGCAGATTCAGTGTTGAAAACGAAAACAGGGCATTTGAAGGAATACTATAACTTGGGGAGCAAGCTAGGTCATGGACAGTTTGGGACGACGTTCGTGTGCGTGAAGAAAGGAACAGGGGAGGAATACGCGTGCAAGTCCATCCCGAAGAGGAAGCTAGAGAACGAAGAAGACGTGGAAGATGTGAGAAGAGAGATTGAGATAATGAAACATCTCATGGGGCAACCAAATGTGATCTCCATCAAAGGAGCTTATGAGGACGCAGTGGCTGTTCACATGGTGATGGAGCTGTGTAGAGGAGGTGAGCTGTTTGATAGGATAGTGGAGAGAGGGCACTACTCTGAGAGAAAAGCTGCTCATTTGGCTAAGGTCATACTTGGTGTGGTCCAGACTTGCCATTCTTTAGGTGTGATGCACAGAGATCTTAAACCTGAGAACTTTCTCTTTGTCAACGATCACGAGGATTCGCCTCTTAAGGCTATTGATTTCGGGTTATCTATGTTTCTCAAGCCTGGTATGTTTCTTACAAAACAGATCGCTTTACTATAGATAGATGTTTGTTTTCCTGAGATTTTATATTGTTGTTTAAAGGAGAAAACTTTACGGATGTGGTTGGAAGTCCGTACTACATTGCGCCTGAAGTTTTGAACAAGGATTATGGTCCAGAAGCAGATATTTGGAGCGCCGGTGTGATGATTTACGTGCTACTGTCTGGTTCAGCTCCGTTTTGGGGAGGTAAGATTGTTACTTTGATCACAAACTATATATGTCTATGGAGGTGTTCTCATGTGTGTTTGTTGCTTCAAGCAGAAACGGAAGAAGAAATCTTCAATGAGGTTCTGGAAGGTGAGCTTGATCTGTCATCAGATCCTTGGCCACAAGTCTCGGAAAGCGCAAAAGATTTGATCAGAAAGATGCTTGAAAGAAATCCCAAACAAAGACTAACTGCTCAACAAGTCTTGTGTAAGTCCCTAGAATCATGAAACTTTCCATAGTTAAGTAGAACTTAATTTCTTTTTTTTCTTTTAGGCCATCCATGGATTAGGGATGAAGGAAATGCACCAGATACACCGCTTGACACAACTGTGTTGAGTCGCTTGAAGAAGTTTTCAGCAACCGACAAGCTCAAGAAGATGGCTTTAAGGGTACACATTTAATAAAACCTCTTTTTGATTTGTCTTATTTTGATGAGAGGATCTCTGATTAGTGTTTCACTTGCAGGTGATTGCAGAAAGGCTTTCCGAAGAAGAGATTCAAGGGCTTAGAGAGACCTTCAAGATTATAGACAGTGACAAGAGCGGAAGAGTAACTTATAAAGAACTCAAAAGCGGCCTTGAAAGATTCAAAGCGAATCTTGACAACTCTGACATCAATAGTCTTATACAAATGCCAGTAAGCAGATACTAATACTCTCTCAATATATGGATTTGCTGATCAGAAATATAAGTTTGATCAATAGTTTTTCTTACATACTGCGATCATTTTTTAGACGGATGTGCACTTGGAAGACACAGTAGACTACGAGGAATTCATAGAAGCGATTGTAAGACTGAAACAAATACAAGAAGAGGAAACAAAGGATCCTTTAAATTTATCAGTAAAAGTGTAATGAAGTTGTCGTGAGAGACATTGTTGTCTGAAGAAGTGTAACGGGTACTCATGATGATGACGATTGTAAGTGAATGTGATGAATTCATCACTCTTTTTGCATATTCTTCACTTTAGCCTCTCTGTTAGAGCTGTTGTTATAAATGTCTCCTAATGATATAGTTTATAGTTTATTCAAAATTATAATCTCTATATATTTAATATAGACGGTAGGAAACTACAAAAGGGCTGCAACAAAATAAAAAAAGGAAGAGGCAGAACAAGGAGAAGAGGGACACAAAGAGGCCAGAAGAAAGTAAGATGATGGATGGAAATTAAGACAAAAAAAAAACTAAAAGGAATGTGTAGGTTTCTTTTTTTTTGTTTAATCATGTTTTTATAAAAGTTAGAGATAAAAGAAAATGAAAGATGTGTTTTGTTGTATATAGAAGTTGTAGTAGAAGGATAAGGAGACACAATTAAACTCAGGTGATGTTGATGCTTTCAATACTTTGCCTTTGTGCCTTGAGGGTCGTCATATTAGAAAATAAAAAGAATGATTCTGTACCCAAAAAGAAATCAAATTTAACTTCTTAACTCTGAACTCAACAAAGTATGTATGTGAAGGAAATCAAAGTTTGTTGGGGTCAATAAAATACAACAGTATCAGTCAAAAAAGGAGTGGAAAATTAAAAAAGTGAGTATCACCGTATTTGGACGAAGCCTGAATGATTGCAACGTGTAGTAATATACATATAGGGCCTCTTTTAAGGCGATGAAAATGCAAAGAATAGTCCTAGTTAAAGATCTCGAAAGATCTGACGGTGGGAGATGGAAAATCAGAACCTACGTGGAACAGTTTCTTTTTTGGTGTAAGAAGAAGAAACTGGTCGAGACGAGAGACAGCTCACGCGCGGCTGGCGGCGAGAACGGGAGGGACCCAAACGTGAAAACCAATCATGTGGAACGGTCATGACACGTCAGCAATAACGGACGAAGGTAGTGGGGTCCACACGCGGCGGGTATGTCGTGGGGCTTAGAATGGTTCGCTGTAACGGAGACCCTCACCTCTCTCTCTCTCCCCCACGTTCTCCAAACACTGCCCCTTTGTCTTCCTTCCCTCAATCATTTGCTTTGTATTTACCATTATACCCCTCCCTTCACTCTTTTTGACCTCTTTTTGGTTACGTTGTTGATTGCAACAGATAATTCAGCAACCCAACCATTGGGAATTTCTAGACTTTATTGGTCTAGAGAATCTGTGATTATTAGGGGGAAGATCTACTAATTAGCTGTCTTATAATTTTAATTAATTAATGATTTAATGAGATAGAGAGAGAAATGTCTTAAAAAGGTCAAAGACCTAACAAAAGAAGAGGGGCGTTTCCGTAATTTAGTAACCGTTTTGTCTACATCTTCTCTCCTTTGACGTTGAAAAAGCCATCCTTCCTTTGCTCATTGATTCACACACACACAGATACAAGACTCGTCGCTCTTCTTTGCTTTTTCTTCTCTCTTTCTTTCTTTTGCCACTGTCTTTCGAATCATACGAAACCTGTAGCAGAGAGAAACCTGTAGCAGAGAGAAACCTTAATCCACTAACAAGGTACCTTTCGAATTTCACCTTTATTCTTTCAGTCACTTTGTCTTACAACTACTTGTGTGATTGTTTTTTGGTTTTGTTAAGTAGTTTTGTTCTTGTTTCAGATTTTAGATTTGGACTCGTGTGTTTGTTTTTAGTTGTCTGAAATCGATATGCAAATATAAGAACATGGATTTTGGTTAAATCTCTTCTTAAAATCATAGTCTTTTGAATTTGAATTTCATGTTTAACGTTTTTTTTTTAAGAAGGGGATTAGTTGATGATCATTACATAGCGTTTTGGTGCAAACAATGGAAGTGAATTTTATGATTTTAACCGCTTAAAACAAGCTTTAGATTCGATGTGACATGTTTGCTTTTAACCAATTATCAAGTGAAGTCAAAGAAGAGAGTTTGAGAGTGTTACAAAGATTATTTATCTCAGTGATTCTTGACAATTAGCATTGCTATGTTAAAAATGTTTAGTCCTTAGGATTGGATGGAACAATGGGTGGCTCCTCAAGACAAGAAGGTTCCTCTTTAGTTTGATTAAGGGGTTTGGATCTGAGCTGAGCTCTCTTTGACCATCTTTGTCGGATATACATTTGCTTTGTGAGAAGTTTTCGCTGAATGGCGTCCGAGGATGTGAGTGTTGTTGCGGATTCAAAGAAAAAGGAAGAGAATGTTGATGTTGACAATTCCAAGGACATGAACAGACCCGAGACTCTAGACTTATCTACCGAGAAAACTGATAATGTCAATGAGAGTGTTCCAAAAGATGAAGCTTCTAAGCCGGTTAAGGTATAATGCATCTTACAAGACTCTGTGCTTTGAACCGTGTTTTTGTTAGTCTAACATTCTTTCTTCTGTGTCATTCTCTGCAGGAAGCAGATCTCCCTGAGTCTGGTACTTCAGTGAAGAGTAAAACAGCTAAGGATAACAAAACTGTTAAGAGAAAGTCAGGGACCTTTTCTCGGAGCCCGAGATTCCTTTCTCAGAGCTCTTCATTTCCAACTAAAGGAGCTCATGCTGATATTACTAGAAAGAGCATTGATGCAACAACATCAAAGACTAGTCCTAAACCTGTCGTTGCGGCTGCATCCAAACCAAAGGCCACTCCATCTTCAAGCAGCGTTGTTTCCACTAAACGCACCAGTTTAGTGTCTGCACCCCTCAAAAAGCAAACTATGGTAACTACTGAATGTGTTTCAAAGCGCTATCTGTTTTTGTTAGTTGTTTGAAGCTTTCCTGTTCTCAACTTTTGATTGCTTCTGTGCTGTGTCAGCCTGTGAAACCCATTTCTAAGGATGCAGCTTCAGGCCCTACTTCCAAGTGAGTCAAAATATCTTTCATTTCAAATATGTAACTGTGGAATGATATAAATAAGACAACTAAGCAACAATGTGACTGATGGTCAGAATAGTCAACTAAACTGTTCTCCCGCTGAAATTGCAGATTGGTAGATGAAGGTTCTAAATCAATTAAAGATGAAATGACAGGCAAGGATAATGAGAAGGACGGATCAACCACCGCTGTGTAAGTCCTCTTTCTATACGTTATTTTGGCGTTTATGTTTTTAGAGTTTTGAATGTGTAAAATATGGTAGTTCATTAGAGAAGTAAGTAAAACATATGTAAAAGTGTATGCTTCTGTAATTTTACAGGGTGGCAGAGAAAGTATCTAAACCAATGAAAGCTGAAATGGCAAGCAAGGATGATGAGGACACCCGTTCAACTACCACTTCGTATGCACTTTCTTCCTGTCCTTCCCATGTTCATTAATGACATAAGTATCTCTATATAAAATGTTTGGATGTTCAACAGAACTTCTACACCCCGTGGGCGGAGAAGCAGTGTTGGGTCTGCATCTGGATTTTCATTCAGGTTGGAGGAACGGGCTGAAAAACGAAAGGAGGTTGCTGTTAATGCTTTCAACATTATCATTATAACCTTTTTAAAGCAGGTTTTAGAGTCCTCTTAACATGTGTCCTTTTTCGGGTTTACCTTTCAGTTTTATATGAAGCTAGAAGAGAAGATTCATGCAAAGGAAGTAGAGAAGACCAATCTGCAGGCCAAATCAAAGGTTAGATTTTAAAGACTCTTCTTCTATCAATGGACGAAAATTCTGATTGGTCTGACATTTTTTCGTTTTTGGTTCAAATGGATTGTGTTTGTTTAGGAGAGTCAGGAAGAAGAGATCAAAAGGTTGAGGAAGAGCTTGACGTTCAAGGCTGGTCCCATGCCCAGTTTCTACAAAGAACCTCCACCTAAGGTTGAATTGAAGAAGGTTTGCTTCTTTGCTCTTCCTATTTGATCAAACTTGTCCTAAACTGTTTTTCTTATACCGACATGTGGTCCATGAAAATGTTGCAGATACCAACTACTCGTCCTAAATCTCCAAAGCTAGGACGTAGAAAGAGTAGCAGCGATGCAACAGGAAGTGAAGTCGCTCCTCGTGTGACAAAACCAAAAGAGTCATCGTCATCTGCACTGAAGAAACCCATAACAAAATCTCAGCCAAAGCTTGAAACTCAAGAGAAATCAGTTAAGGCCAAAGAAAAGAAAAAGGAAGCGAAGAAAGAGGAAGCAGAGAAGATAGGAGAGGAAGAGAAGGCAACTGGCGTGGCTGCGAAACCCGAAGAGAAGAAACCGAACTCCAACAACATCCAAGTGAAAGCTGAGATTATGACAAGTGAAGTTGCAGTGGGAGGCTGATCAGAAGCAAAGAGAGCGTTTAGCAGCATGTCTGCTTCTTATTTTATTTTTTACAACATTAATGTGAATAGAGTTGTTGCATTGTGTCTACTTTAAGAGTTTACTTCATTCCTTCAGTTTTATATTTTTTTGGAAATTAAGCCTCAATTGCTTCTTAAGATGGTCTCTAATGTGCTGAACTCAAAAATGTATATTATGAGGGTGAAAGAGCAGTCTTAGAAGCATCACGCCTAAAGAAATCAAACTGTTAAAGTACTTACTCAACATAACAGACCCCGAAGAACGATTCTCTGCTCTAGCAACAGCATTATCTCCTGGTGATGACCACGAAGCTAAGGACCCTAAAGCATTATACACGTAAGTAACATAAAGATCCAAACTTTGATGTTTCATCTTTGACCACAACCGTTGAGTCTAATCGAGCTTTATTTATGAGCATACAGAACGCCGAACGAGCTGCATAAGTGGATAAAGATAATGCTTGATGCTTACCATCTCAACAAAGAAGAAACTGAAACTAGAGAAGCTAAACAGATGAGCCAACCTATTGTTATTCAGCGGCTTTTCATCCTCAAGGATACGATCGAAGAAGAATACTTAGACAAGAAAACGATCGTGGCTGATGAAAATCCGAAGAAGGAAGACGATACGTCTGTTGAAGAATTTTTGAACTAAAATTGTGAAATCCATAAACACACACTTTGTTAGGAATTAGAATTCTCAGTTATATAAACTACTATAATAGTACCCGTTTAATGCACCCGTTTAATGTGTACCCGTTTAATGCACCCGTTTAATGCACCCGTTTAATGTGTACCCGTTTAATGCACCCGTTTAATGTAATCAGAATATGTGTGAATTTGAAGAGTAGAACAGTGGTGAGTTGTGCAAATTATTAATGTCAAAGGAGATGCTGGTGGGGTCTTTATTTACAGCTGTGGTTACTAAGGTCAGATCCTTGTGGGGTACGTATTCCGTATTTGCAATATGTTTGTGGTCGGATACGAGATCATGCTTTAAATCTATGAACCACATTTTACAAACTAAAGTCTGAACTCTGAACAGAAAAAGAAAAGAATTTAATCTGAGCTTTGTTTGAATTATCCTTTTAATGACATAAAATGGTCGTTTTGGACGGTATACAATGTAATGGTAATTCATATTTACCCTCTGAAATAAATTATCTCGACTCAAAATTCATAAACGAAACTCCAGAGACGTACTCTAATCCTAATTAGTACTTTTACCTCTGAAAATTTCTTATGTATGGTTTTTCTATATTGCATTATTATATTGCACATATTAAAACACATGATAACGATTGCTTTGACTCTAGAAGTTTATTACTTACTACACAGTTTGTGAATTTCTAGAGAAAGAATTTAGTGATATTAATTGGCTAAAGACTATTAGAGAATCAGGCTTTTATTACGTGAGGACAAAAGCCCCACACAGCTCACCTGCTCTCGTGGCCAGTGCCCACTTACTCCTAATATAATCTCACCGTCTTAAATAGTAACATTAAAGATTCGTGTCCTAGGCTGTGAAATATCAATATTCAATATGTCTCTGGCTGTAAAACAAAGTAAACTTTTTTTTTCTTCTTTTTTAATCTTTTTCATTTTAGTTATAGCTTTATAAAAGCACATAGTATTCCAATGAATTTGAGTGTGGTCAATCCTAGTTAATTATGTGATATACCCAACTGATTACTGGATGCATGAAAACTTAATTCTTCTTTATTTAATTTTGTTTTTGGTGACACACACAAAAATATTGTTTTGAGTAATTGCATAAACAATAAACAAATTCGCTGACTTCAGGACCAGGTGAATAAATGTACAATATTAAATAGTAATATTATAGATATGTTGATTGATGTATTGCATCATGTACATTGCAACTACCATGTCCATTCACACATTTTATACAGGGAAACAAAAATCTTTGACAGACATTTTTAATATTATACAAAATGATGACAATAATGTGGTAATTGATAGGAGAGAATTAATGGAATAGAATAGGCACACAAATGGATCCTTCCTTTATTATTCCATGGTTGTATAACTTGTATTACATTGATTTTTCTAACTCCTACGATTTTTTCACACACTCCACGTAAATAAATTTCATCAAAATCTACTGTTCACGTATTTATATGATAAAAAAAAATTACAAATAGAACATGCAAATCGCAACGAACCCAAAAATCACATCATTTACATATTCAACTCTTTCTCTTCTTTTTTTTTTTTCTTTTTCTTTCAGATGTTTACAGAATTAAGAAATTCGAAGCTCGGGTTTTCTTTTTGATAACGTGTAAAATCACTGACACGGAATAATAAACCGTGACCCCATCATTCTACAAGCTACCTCCATCAATTTACCTGCACCATAGATTCTCATATCATCAGTAACTTTTAATAAATGATTAAGTGCAATGAATATATATGATTAGAAACAAACCCAAAAATACGGAAAGACAAAAAGAAAAGGGTTTGGTTTGGGTTTTAGTGAAAATTTAGACAAGTTGTGGTTAACGACCAATGTGTCTCACAGCTTGTCTTTTAGAAATAACAAAAAATAAATATATCTTCTTAATATAATGATTATTCGTCGGTGGGTTATAGAATAAAAAGTAAGCTAATATGTGGAATAAAAAAAAACAAAATTTGTTAAGAGAGTTTTGTCTCCATTCTCTTACAAGTCTCTACTTTATTCCAAATCCCACATGTTTACTTCTACTCTCATTTAGCGACCAAATTGATGGCTGCTTATTAGAATAAGATTTTCGACACTCAATGACACAGATTAATGATGAATTATGGGTTTAGATGTCAAAATCAAACATTTATTGACCGAAAAAATTAATCGTAACAAAAGAGTAAAGAATAGCAATTTATTTTACCTCTTCTTGATTTAGCAACTTTCTTCACGACCGGAGCAGCGGGTTTGATCTCCGTCGCCGGAGTCTCTTCCTTCGGAAACAGGACTCCGTCGATACCCTGAACCGAAATCCGACCGTCGGTGTAAATATCAGGGTCGAACAAGTAAGCCGAGCCTTCACCGTGTCCGAATTTGACAGATCCATCAGCTTCTTGAGCCAACACTTTGTGTGGGAATCTCAAAGAATCGTACTTCACTTTCCCGAATCTCCGAACAGCGTTGTACATACTCTCTTCCGTTTGATACTCCGGGATGATATGATAATACATAATCTGCTCAGGAGCACCTGGCTCACTCAGCTGGTCCGTTGTAAGCTTAGCCATGGCTTCGTCATTTGGAGCAAGAACGGTTAAAACGTAGCCTTCAGAGACGAGACGACCCATCTCCGTGGCTAAAGAGGTTAAATTGACGAGAATGTCGGCCATCTCGTTGTAGCCACCGTAATGTAAGAGAGTGTGGATGAAATCTTTGACTTGAGCCTCGCCATTGAAGTGGCCACGTGGACCACCGGGTCCAGGTGCTGGGGCCGGAGCTAGGGACGGACCTGGTGACATAGCGTCGTAGATTGGGAGAACCGGAGGGGCTCCGGCTGGGACGGCGGGAGCTGGTTTCTTGAGACGGTGAGTTCTTGGGTCCACTTCAGGAGCTCCTTCTGGTATCACGGCGGAGATTGAACGGAGACTACGGCGGCGGTTGAAATCTTCTTGAACGGAACGAGGGATGAGAAGACGCTCGATACCGTGGATGATACCGTCGGGTCTAATGACGTCATCGGGACGGATAATCTCAGCGGAATCGACTTTTAAAGTGTTGACATCGACGGTGAGGTGGAGATGGTCGTTGGAGAGAGTACGGTGGTGGTGAGAGAGAGAAGGCCATTGAGGAGAAGAGATTCGTTTAGGGAGAATGTGGAACATTAATAAGGATTGTAATGACTTGAGATTTCTTGGTTCGAGCAAGAAAGATTTGAAGAGAGGGTCTAGGTTTCGTTCCAAGGCATCGTTGCGTGGTGCGAAGATTGTGATGTTGTGTTTGCCAACTGCTTCTTCGAGGGTTTGAAGAAGGAGGGCTTTTTCGACTAGTTCGGCTAGCTCTGTGTAGTGAGAGTCAAGGAGAGCCACGAGGACTGAGTTCGAGTTTATTTGACCCGATACGGGTTTATCGGGTAATGCGGTGGCAATGGAGGCGGCTAAGAGGAGGAGAAAGAGCTTTCTGACGCCGTAGGAGGAATCCATGGCGGTAGAGAGAGAGAGAGAGAGAAGAAGAAGAAGGAAGTGTCGGCAAAATGAAGAAAGATGAATGGTTTGGTGTTTTTGCTTGTGAAGAAGGAGAGAGAGAGAAAGAGAGATTCTGATGCTGATGTGAAGTTTCTTCTTTCTTTCATTAAAACTTTTTATTTTTGGGTGGGTGTGTTTTTTTTTATTTTTTTTTATTTTGTTTATTGGTATTTTTGGTGAGGTAAAAAGTTGGGTCTACACGAACACGAGAAGCAAAGGTTATGTGTCGTCGTGTCAATTTGTTTGGCTTTATGCCTAAATTCGCACCTTCTCTTTCAGACAAAGGCTTCCACTTGGTTATTATGTTCAACAACTCAGCACTGTGTCTCTGTCTTCAGCCTCGTGTCGTTTTCTGACTCGGTCCATATCTGAACTTCACTTGAAGTAAACACCATCCATCTTTGCATTCTTAAAAAATGAGCTGACAAATCGGATGGATTGGCTACAAATCAAAACGTACGACTCAAACAATTTTAATTACAATAATTAGCTGCAAATCACCACTGTCTGACTATGATTAGCTATTGGGCAACATATGTTGTGGAGTTTAAATTTGATTTCCATCTCGAATTTTTAAATATGATGCTGATTAAGCTTCATTGATACAAAAATTACATGCTCCCTGGCGATCTCTTTTTTTATAGTGTTGAGACTTTATTTATCGTACAACCATTATTGAGACACAAAAACGTTAGGTGATGATTTGTTAGCAAAATAAATAAACTAAAAACCATTTTTAATCGATTCGGCCACCACCGTAAGTGAATCCAATTATTACCGGACGGTCGTTGACTCGTTTCACTATTCCAAAACCAAAGATTTGTCCACTATTCAGTAAAATTTGAAAGACAAACCAAAGATTTGTCGACTATTCAAATTTCAAAGATTTGTCGATTGGTCATATAAAGCATTTGTATCTTTTATGTCGTCACGTCTGTGGATTTTTACGCGCTCTTTTGATTTGTGAAAAGTTTTTTTTTTTTTTTTTTTTTTTTTTTAAAAAAAAAAAAANTTTTTTGAACAAAATGAAAAGTTTTTCTTATCATTCATTATTCCAAAAAAAAACTAAAAAGATACTAGTTATGCAAATCACCACAAGAGCTTAATTATTCTCCATTATTTGTCTATTTTCACGATACTACAAATCTTTTCTTTGAAAGTCATTCATTATTAATTTTTTTAGTTCAAACACTCTTAAATTTCATCTTGATAAATTAGAAAAAACTAAGTGTATACTTAGGTGTACACTTTTAATATCATGAACCAACATATTTAATTTCAAACATAAAAGTATTATAATATTGATATACTTCAGTGTTATATTTACATTAGTGATCTAATGGATTAGCATTGTTGAAAGTGTTAATAAAGTGAAGTTACATTGTAAATTAAAAGTTTCCACAATACATTTTTGAGGATAAAATTTTTAAAATTTATATATCCAAATTACTTAATTTCTAAAATTATGGGTCTCACATAGGAATAAAGAGATATTAATATATATCGAAATCCATAAAAAAAAGTGAAAAGGGTAAAATCTCTTTGTAAAAAATTCAATAAAGATATTTTACTATTTAGTGAAAACCCTAAATTGTAGAGAGAAAAAAAATCAGTGAAGAAAGAAGGTAAGATGTCTTCTGTCGAAATGTATTCGATTTAAACTTTAGATCTAACATTGTGTCATTTTTAATAAGAATCTTTGTTTATAAGACTTCAGATTAATGCATACAACATAAATAAAATTTACTACTACTTGTTAGAGATATCCTACATAAATACATCTCGAGATGGGATTCTACGTGATCAATAAATGAATATGGTTAGAGTATCTTTAATATAAGATGAGTAAGTTTTGTGAGACATATGCAAAATAAGGGTTGGCTCGTTGGAACGAGACGATCATAGTTTTTAACTTTTTACGCAAAGTCATAAAAGTTAAGTATGAGTAGGACTTGCTTATCGTTCGTGTGGTGGAAAAGCGCGTGACAAGTCTTAACGTATGATTGATATAAAATCTCGTTTTCGCTGTTAATAAATGATCCGAAACGGCGACGTCTCTCCTGCCGTTAGATTTTCCGTCGCCTTCGAACCGACACTGTCTTGGTAGTTGGCATTCTTCTTTGATTCGAAGCTCCGTTCCCAGTCAGTCCCACCAACATTATATAGAGAAAACAATATTTAGTTAACAATACAAAAAAAGAAAGGAAACAAATTTAATTGGGGATTCATTTTTATATTTGCATTTTCTTGATATTGAATTTGGCCAAGGAGCTCCTGAACATGAATGGAATTCTTCACTATTAAGTTTTTCTTTGATGTCATTTACTTTTAGATTTTGTTAAGTGCCAATATATGTTTTTGTTTTATAAAACTATTGAAGTGAAAAGAAGAAGATTGAGATTCTATTTTACAAAAAGAAAAGTCAATTGATTTTTAAGGATTTTTATATTAGAGAAAAGAACATTAATTAGACAATAATTGAAAAAAATGCATTGTACATAAACTTTTCGGGTAGATATGCGAGATACATGGCCATTCGAGATATTATGAAGATTTTTTTTTTTTTTTTTTTTTCAACATTTGGGTCCCAACTGGCCAGCCCATTNCCAGCCCATTAGCTTAATTCCTACAAATTGTAGGGTCGGAGACTTGATCCCTGGTGTGATGGTGCCTGTCTTCAGTAGACTTATTATCTGCCACTGGACTACAGTAACTTCACTATTACGAAGATCTTGTTATATGAAATTATTGATAAAAGTATCATGCATTGATTTGATTCTTGTACAATTGAAGATTAATACGACAATTATATAATGTGAATATACATATTTATATTTGTATGTTTGTAGTTACGTGGATATGTTTACAATAATTGATAACTTGATAACTAACTAACTAGATATTCATTTATTGTTTCATATAACTTCTAAAAAAAACATGTTTTACACTACGTAAATAATATTAGATGTAAATCTAATTATTTATATATGTTACACGAATGTATATGTAACCTGTTTAACTATATATACATCTATGATTTATTTTTCATAGACCTTGTCATTGTAATTCATATACTGTGTTTTATATTATATACATGTATATAGACCGTACATTTAGAGTAGATATATATATAGTTGAGGTTGATGGAGACGAAACCAATGGAGAAGAGAAACAAAAATCAACGAAGCTCAGCGGTAGATGTTGGTGGCAATGATGACTAACCGACTAATTAAAAATGTTAATTGGCCAAGATTTGTATTAATGTCGTTAATGTTTCATTATACAAATTTAAACTTCTACAATGTATGCATGTTAGAAAGAAAAAAAACTCAGAATGTTAATCAAATATATTTTCTCCAATACGTGAAAGCCCAAAAATATTTTAGTATCAACTTGGTCTACGCGGAAGTCTTTTGCAAATGCTAAATGTTAGTTTCAACTTTCAAGTATGAACCATCTCTTGAAGAGTTTCGAGTTTGGAAAAGTTTCGAGTTTGATCCAAATTCGATCAACAAAATATAAATCATAAGGAAAAAAACGAAGTTTGATTGGGCTTCCCATAGAGCCCAAAATTTCCTTTTGTAAAAAAACAAAACTGGTCCTAAACTTTGTTTTTTTGGCTGGTTGTAATTTATACGTTAATCTTGTACTTCCACCGTTTTCGAATAATTGTCGTTTTAGAGTTTTTTTTTTTTTTTAAATTAGTTGTCGTTTTAAGGTAATAATGTAACTTATGCCAATAACTATCCAAATTACCCTCATTTTATTAAACACAAATTATTTGTAAATAATTATTTGCCATTTTTATGAGGTTAATATAGTCATTGTATACATTTTATTAATTTGTCTAAATACAGTTAAAACGACTAACTTTTAAAAAACAGAGGGAATACCAAATTAGATAAAAAATACTTATAGAAATTCTGAGATACGAAAAGAAGAATAACTAATTTTATTTTATAGTATTAACAATAGCGAGAGAGGAACAATGGAAGAGAGGTTAGTGTTGAATGATGGTTGACTTGTTATAAAACTTGACTCTTTTGTGGGATTCTTCTCCTTCCTCCATCCTCAGATTTTGGTTTCCGAAATTTCCGGCGATATTCGTCGTTGTTCCCTGACGGCTCCATCACATCTTCTGCAAAGCTCACCTTTTTCGTCTTCTTTGTCTTCTCCTTGTTCCGAGGTTCGAGCTTCTCCAGGTAATCAGAGAGGAGACGCTTGTGAAACTGAGCCGCAAGGAGCACCACGCTTCCGGAGACAGCGAAGACCGTCATAAACCCAATTGAGCTGTCCATCTTCGATTCCTTCTGAGATTCGGTTGCTGTTAATTTGAATGAGAGATGTTAGAAATTAGATGATATTGTGACATGATCGGAGTTTCGAGGAAAAGAAGCATTGTGATCAAGTATGGTCCATTAAATAACACTTTTTTCTTTTCCAAACATATGAAACAGTTATAGAGACTTTGAGTTGAAACTTGAAAAAGAACAAAACATCATAAATAAAGGCGTGGAAGTGGAAGTGGAAGGTTTGAAATTTATTGGAAGGTGGACTTTGTAGGAATTTGTAATTTTCTTTTGATTTATAACCACTTTAAATAGTAGTAATTCTGAATATTGAATTATTTGGGCTAGTGTATAGATATGAAACTAAAAAAAAATTATTGGATTAGTAAAATATTGATGAACTAAATTGATTTGAGGTTGTGTACTACTTACTTCAAGTGTGGTATTTATATGCACACAAATTGGATTCTGATGCGGAATGCTAGTCTTTGCGAAAACTCATCTCGTATAAGTTGCGTGAGTCTCGTTTCTTCTATAAATTAAAGTTTTTTGTCACACAAGCAATCACTTGAGCTTGGGGTTTGGGATTCTTGTTCGTCCGATCTGAAAGCTCTCACGGTGATTTATTTTTCGCTATATTTTTCGATAACGTGAATAACTTCTTTTATAAGGGATTACTCCGATTCGTTATCCAATTAGGAATAACCTTTTCCTAAGTCCAAGTGGAGTAGTACTTTATAACTCTCGCTAGATGAAACAATTCTCTAGACAATAAGAGAAGAGTACTTTATAATTAGATCCAATTATATTTTAAGATATGGAGTAATTTTTTAAAAACCAAAAAGAGAAAACAAAGAAAGATTTTTTTTTTTTTTTTTTTTAAAAAAACGGGAAAANTTTGTAAAGAAACGAGAAAATTATGAAGTGGTCTTTCTCAAGACGTTGTTGTTAGCGGAAAGGATATTGTTACTTGTGGGAAAAGAATTTGTTCTATCAAAAAACCATCTCAATAAACAAAAATTAGAAAACTATTCTAATTGACCGTTCAAAGCCTCGTCTTTCCTTTCTCCAACCCCATGTTAACCGATAGGTCCAATACTAATGAATTGACTTTATCAATTCAAAAAATTGCAAATGGATATTATCAAATATATTTGTTGGTCCAAAAGGGTATAGAAAGAAAATGAAGTTAACTTGAAGATATAGATAATAATATATGTAGAATGAGTTTGAGATCCAAAGTTTTATCAAGACAATGTTTTATTGGATCTCCTGTGTGTTATGGCAGAAATCATGAGAGGAGAAAGAAGAGAAGAAGAAGCCTTAATCTGCAGAGAGATGAGGTGATTTAGATGATCCAGCTGCTATCATCCTTCACCATTGATTCTTCCGACCATGTTTGCTTTACATGTTCCCATACCAACCCTCTCCCTTCCTGCACATGCCGCAATACCGATCATCAACAAAACTCTTAACAGCTACTCTTATCACACAATATCATACCTTTGAGGTGAATTTGACAGTCGTTGTGCAGCATCTGCGTTCATCCCCTGCAAGAGAAAAAATGGTATTACAATTTCATGGGTTTTTAAGTTATAGATAGATGATGGCAGTTTTAGGCAACAAGGCTTTACCACTTTGCTCCCATTTATCAAGCTTTACTATCCATGTCCCAGGAGTAGTGGCTGTTGCCAGGACTTGATCTGCCCAAACCCGAAACTTCTTCCCTTGTTTGTCTCCATGGTACTTGCGCAGCTCATCAATGGTTTCTATCAGCGATTTTTCAGCACCAGATGGATGGACAAACACACCACCAGGGTGCTGAAAGAGGATTGACACATACAAGGGTCAGATATATTATCCCACTGCAATACGTTATCTAAATTCGGTTACATACTCACACATGAAGCTTTGAGGCTTGCTGTGTATGCCTCAGAGTTCTCAACCTCACCCCGTCTCCATCTCTCGTAGAACAAGAAAAACTTCACAACCTCGTGACCGGGGTTCACATTCTCTGCCTTGCACTCTAAGAAGTCAGAGACGTCTCTTGGAGAAAGGTTTGGACCAAGCTTGAAGTGACCAATGGCTTGTATAATCCCACCCGCACACCTCTCCTTTGCATGGATTACTTTTGGGTTGTCTTTAGCATTTTCAGCATGCCACTTCAACAGCTCCTCTTGAGCATTGCTCACCTGGGAGCGAAATAATAAATTTCCACACCAAAATGAAATGCAGTCAGATGGTATGGTGAACCATGAGCGTACAGCAACTAACCATGACACCATAAACATCCGGAATGCTAAACAGTTCAGCATCGTTCCCAGAGTCGCCACAAGCAAGAGTATTGACAGGGAGTTTTCCTTCAGTCTTCAGCTTCTTTAGCAGATATGCAAGCGCTTGTCCCTTTCCGGCACCTTGTGGTAAAATATCCAAATCCATGCCTCCACTATAAATAATCTTGACATCCAACTGATACAACCAGCGTAGACCTCTTTTATTAGTCACGATATCTCAAAAAAAAACAGTAAATTTCAGTTACTACAATGACATCAGCAAAGCAATCTTACCCCACGTTTCTCGAACCGCTGTGATAGTTCCTTAGTCACTTCCTGAGCCTTACTCTTGTCAACATAAAAGCTAACCTTGTGTGGCCTCTGCTCAGTTTCTGCCTACAAGCAGCGATCACACTCTTGTCATTGTACCATTTTGAGTAGACCACTAGATTGTGAGACATAGACACTTTGTTGAGCCAATGAGTACCTGAAGCTTTAACTCAGAAATCTTGCTAGCTTCCTCTTTGACAATTCCCAAATCCCATTTGTTGTTCAAAGTCTCAACCCAACCATGATCAGGAACCATGGAGTTACCATACGTAATCTCGGTTCCTACAGACATAATGGTAATATCAGGGGTCAACAAAGGTTTGTCTTTTCTAAGTTCTTTGTACAGTGTTGGTGATCTCCCCGTCGAGAAAACAAGAAGAGAGTCATGGCGATAGGAGTGTTCCCACAATGAATTGAATCTCAAGAGAGAGAGATTCTCAGGATCATGATGATCAACCTGCACAAAAAAACGTGTGGACACATCAATCAATCAAAAAACAAAACCTTTCTTTGTTAATATAGCAGCCGTGAATGGCGGCTTAAATTACCATAGTATGATCAAGATCCGAGACAATCATCAGACGAGGAGGAGATGTTAGCCGCTCCATGATTCCTATCGTCTTGCAAAATTCATAATTGCGAGTGTCAATGGTAAGATTTTCTCAAAATTCAATCCAAGAAAACATAAAAGTAAGACACCACTAACTAGTATACAGATTCTACAATCAAGAGATATGATCTCTATAGCTTATCAAAACCTGTAAATGAATCCAACAAATGACACAAAATTCTCAGTTTTGCTCTCTGATAAAGCAACACATAAGATCGAAAACATGGATCAGAATAAGATGAAAAGAGAATCACACTCACAAGACAAGAAGCCTAGGAAGATGAAAAAGCTAAACGGAAGAGGAAGAAAGAAGAAGAAATAAGCGGCTAATATAGAGAAGAGAGAATGTACCAGAGAATCGAATTAACCACAGCTTCGGATCGAGCTATCTATCTCGTCCTTTCAATTCCTTCTTAGTGATTAAAATCACAGCAACAAGTTTTGGGAAGTTTTTGTATACGAATCAGAAAGAGATGCTTCCACGTGTAGCACATCCAACGGAAACAGAGCACAACCTGGAAAGGTCGAATGTTAAAGAAGTATTCTTTTTATTCACCACAATGGAAGCCTTTAACATCAAAGATCTGATTTTTAATACCAAATCAAGAGTATTATTATAGCATTCAGCACTCGTGTCTTCGTGATTTGTTTTATTAAAGATACTGGAAACAGGGTTGGTTAAACTCTTTTTCGAAAACCAGGATGGTTAACTTAAACCAATATACCAATTTGCGCATCAGTTTTTGCAGTAGCATACAAAACAACTGTTGAGTTGTGACAACAAGAACGTTTTGTACAATTCTCTAGACATGAAAACTGAACCACACTGATACAAGTTATATACATTGTTGATACAACTTATTCAAACATAGAAAGCAAGAAACTAGAAAGGGAAACTGATACAACCGAAAATAGAAAGCTAGAAGAGACTCGGAGTGAGATGAAGGTGCTGGGATGGAGACTAGACGGTCCCTGATAGAACTGTCCATAGCTGCTTTGCATTGCTGTGATGAGAGTCTTAGGACGGTATGTTATCCTCTTTGGGTTCAAATCGGAAGATGACTCCATTATTCTTCACGAAATCATGTGTTGTGTGATCCACCACCTGAGCATCATCAACAATGTCAATACAAGTCACTCGTTACTAATATATTCACATAAAAAACGTCACTCACATTTGTGTTGCTGAGCTCAAGGTTGTAAAAGTCCATGGAGCTATCTCCGAACAGTGGTCCAGCATGCCATGTACCACGGTTCAGTTTAACAAACTTTGGTCCCGAGACCCTGAAGACGCGCACCTCTTCAACCGTAGGAGGATTGTACAAGTGACCAGAACCTGATTTTACTGTATCTACTCCCCTCCTTCCATCATTATCTTCAATAAGAGACGGCTTAGCCACTCCAAGATACCAAACATGAGCTCCTATTGATCCAAGACACTGTGTCACGTTTGCATGGTGAGTGATGTTGGAAAAGCCAAAGGATCGATCTTTGAGCCGCATAACATAGAACCTGTCAAAAGTGTAAACAGAGTCGGAATGTGATCACAAACCAGAACAAACAAATCTGAAACCTAAAAGATGGAACTTTTTGTAAATTACGTTCTACAATATATATGTCTTTTGTTAGTTGGAACTGATCAACACAGAACACATATGTAGATTGATAAATTAGCATCAACGATGAGGAATTTAGACATTAATTAACAAGGAATCGGATTAGAAGAAGCACATATCTTCTTTTTTTTATCAAGAATCAACGAAATTGACGAACTTTCGGAAAAATCGGGAAAGAGTACCGTGGGGTTCCTCTGGAGAGATCCAATTGAGCGTCGTTGGGACCGAACTTTTCATAATAAGAAGGGGCTTCGATGACTTGACCATAGTCTGCGAAGGTCTCAGAAGTAGCTTCGATCGGGATCAGATTCACTTCCACCGGAGATTTCGCCATGGTTTTTTCACCACCACAAGAAAAATGGGATCAATCCAAGTCTTTTATAACACATTACGAGCCTTTTCGGGGTTTTAGTTTTTTTTCTAATTCCCTCAAAAAAAAGCCTAGAATCAATCACAACACGCCAAATCTAAAAGCCTAGAATCAGTCAGAAAACGCCAAGAGAAACTAAACCAGTTACATGAATTTTTAGGATCGTATAAACCAGGTGGCTCTCGGATAGAGGAGCACTGAAAACAAGGTTGGATAACTTCAACCGTTACAAAATACCAATTTGTACACACACATGTATTTGCAATTGCATACAATTCTTGGAGACATGAAAACAGAAGCAAATTGATATACAGGCTTGAATGAAAGCTAAGACGACGTGTCATCTTTGGGTTCAAATCGGAAGATGGCTCCATTATTCTTCTTGAAATCATATGTCGTCTCATCCGTCACCTGAACATATACATCATCAACACCAACAATGTCGTCCATATATACAAAGAATCACTAGTTACTTATTTTAGACAAAAAGAGCTCACTCACATCTGTGTCGCTGAGCTCAAGGTTGTAGAAGTCCATGGAGCTCTCTCTGAAGAGCGGTCCAACATGCCATGTACCACGGTTGTATTTAACAAACTTTGGTCCCGAGACCCTGAAGACACGCACCTCTTCAACCTTAGGAGGATTGTACAAGTGACCAAAGCTTGATTCTACTGTATCTACTCTCCTTTCATCATCATCTTCAACAAGAGACGCCTTAGCCACTCCAACATACCAAACATGAGCTCCTATTGATCCTATGCACTGTGTCACGTGTGCGTGATGAGTGATCTTGGAAAAGCCAAAGGATGTATCTTTCAGCGGCATAATATACAACCTGTCAAAGTATAATAGACACATTCAGAATGTGATTATAAACAAGAACCTAAAAGCTGTGGCTTGTACTTAATCTTAGGACTTATAAAGAGGTTCTACAAGTCATTTCAACACAACCATTTGGGACCAACAAAGATCAGATAGATTGATATTTATAGAGTACCGTGGGGTTCCTCTGGAGAGATCCAACTGAGCGTCGTTGGGACCAAAAAGTTCACCATCACGAGAGGCTTCGATGATTTGACCATAGTCCGCAAAGGTCTCAGAAGTAGCTTCGATCGGGATCAGATTCACTACCACCTGAGATTTCGCCATCGTTGACTTCATCACAAGAAAATCAAAGTGAAGGTTGCATCTGAGCTACAATATTTTATACACTAAAAAGTTTTAAAATCAATCAGAATATTTGAACTTTCTTGTCATTTAAAAAAATATGGGATTAAACATGGAAACGAGAGAAAATATAAAGGACCGTTTTGCATTTTCTGGATTCTAAAAGGCTTCTTGTTTAATACAGTACTACTTCTCCTTGTCTCCTTGGTCTCTGTCTTCGCCACATTTGGGGAAAATGAGCGGAGCCGGTAAGAAAATAGCGGATGTGGCGTTCAAAGCGTCGAGGACGATAGATTGGGATGGCATGGCTAAGGTTCTTGTCTCCGATGCGGCTCGCAAAGAGCTCTCCAGTCTTCGTATTGCTTTCCGTGGTTTAGCTTGTTTTAATTCACTCAAAAAGCCTAGAATCAATCACAAAACGCCAAATCTAAAAGCCTAGAATCAATCACAAAACGCCAAGAGGATATAAACCAGTTACAAGAATTTTTAGGATTGTATAAACCAAGTGGCTTTCGGATAGAGGAGCACTGAAAACAAGGTTGGATTTACCAATTTGTACACACAGAGTATTCGCAATTGCATACAATTCTTGGAGACATGAATGAAAACAGAAGCAAATTGATAGGCTTGTGAGCTAGGAGGACGTGTCATCTTTGGGGTCAAATAGGAAGATGGCTCCATTATTCTTCCTGAAATCATATGTCGTATTATCCATCCCCTGAACATATATACATCATCAACACAAACAATGTCATGGATACAAAGAATCACTAATTACTTATTTTAGACAAAAAGAGCTCACTCACATTTGTGTTGCTGAGCTCAAGGTTGTAAAAGTCCATGGAGCTCTCTCCAACATGCCATGTACCACGGTTCAGTTTAAGAAACTTTGGTCCCGAGACCCTGAAGACGCGCACCTCTTCAACCTTAGGAGGATTGTACAAGTGACCAGAGCTTGATTTTGGGCCTGTTCTTTTGGAGGTCGCCAGCGACCACATTCGGCGACAGAAATTGCTCTATCTTTTCCTTTTTTCAGTCGCTGAGTTTTTGTTTTGATAGAGCTTCTTCCCCATATTTTCAGTTACAGGTGTCGCTGGATTATTTGGCATTTGATTTGACAGGCACGGCGACCCCCAATTCTTTTATCTCTCACCTATAAACTGTCGCTACTTTCAGATCTGAGTTAAAAAGGAGTTGATTAACTTAATTTTAAGTCTCTGAATTGAATCGCTAGCGACACACTAACGAACAGGCCCTTTACTGTATCTACTCCCCTCCTTCCATCATTATCTTCAATAAGAGACGGCTTAGCCACTCCAAGATACCAAACATGAGCTCCTACTGATCCAAGACACTGTGTCACGTTTGCGTGATGAGTTATGTCGGAAAAGCCAAAGGATGTATCTTTGAGCGGCATAATATATAACCTGTCAAAGTATAATAGACACATTCAGAATGTGATTATAAACAAGAACCTAAAAAGCTGTGACTTGTACTACTTAATCTCAGGACTTATAAAGACGTTCTACAAGTCATTTCAACACAGCCATTTGGGGCCAACACAGATCAGATAGATTGATAAATTAGCATCAGAAAGGGAGTATTATTAATAGAGTACCGTGGGGTTCCTCTGGAGAGATCCAACTGAGTGTCGTTGGGACCGAAAAGTTCACCATCACGAGAGGCTTCGATGATTTGACCATAGTCCGCGAAGGTCTCAGGAGTAGCTTCGATCGGGATCAGATTCACTACCACCGGAGATTTCGCCATCGCTGACTTCACCACAAGAAAATCAAAGTGAAGCTTATTATTTTTATATTTTTTTGTGTGAAGCTTATCTTATCTGAGCTAGCTACTACAATATTTTAGTATACACTAAAAAGTTTTAAAATCAATCAGAATATTTGAAGTTTCTTGTCATTTTAAAAAGTATGGGATTAACATGGAAAGAGAGAGAAAATAAAGGACCTTTTTGCATTTTATGGATTCTAAAAGGCTTGTCGTTTTGTACTTCTTCTCCTTGTCTCCTTGGTCTTCGTCACAGCATTTGGGGAAAATGAACGGAGCCGGTAAGAAAATCGCCGATGTCGCATTCAAAGCGTCGAGGACGATAGATTGGGATGGCATGGCTAAGGTTCTTGTCTCCGATGCAGCTCGCAAAGAGTTCTCAAGTCTTCGTATTGCTTTCGATGAGGTTAACTCACAGCTCCAGACCAAATTCAGCCAGGTCTCTTCAATTTCTCCTTTCTCTTCATCTATTTTGTTTAGATCTTCTTCATTTCGATTAGACATTAGACGATTAGTGATCAAGCTGCTTCGGAAATGCCTGAGATTGTACGATCCATTTGTGGTTTGCAAATTTTATGAGTGATCATCCCTTACCTACTTGTTGTATTGCTCAGGAACCGGAACCCATAGACTGGGATTTGTATAGAAAAGGGATTGGGTCTGGCATAGTGGACATGTACAAAGAAGCTTATGACAGTAAGTACACGTATCCTGCTCTTTTCTTTTCCTTTCCACTAGTTTTTGTTTGATTGTTAGTGATAACATTACAAGTTTTCTGCATTCTTCTTATACACGCTTAAACCTATTTAGAGGACTGAATTTCTCAGTCATCAGTGTTTCCTTTTGTGATTACTACAGAAGAAACTAAGCGGTTTATGCTGTTTCTGTTTGTTTTTTACTCCTCAAGCTGTGAGGATAGAGAGAAGAAATGTATAAGAATCAAAGTTGAAATCTCTTATTGCTGCAGGCATTGAAATCCCCAAGTACGTGGACAATGTAACTCCTGAATACAAGCCCAAGTTTGATGCTTTGGTGAGGAATGCCATAGAAAGTAGACTGTTAACATATGTGAATTTTTAAGTTTCTCATGGTAAGCTTACAGTGACTTGTCTCATGCTATTGATTAGTTGGTGGAGCTGAAAGAAGCAGAGCAGAAATCCCTCAAGGAATCTGAGCGACTGGAGAAAGAAATCATTGATGTCCAAGAGATAAGCGTAAGTAATTTGGAACTATTTTATAATATAAGATTAGATCACCAAGGAGGGATTCTGATACATATATCTGCTTGTGTTGGGGATCACAGAAAAAGCTAAGCACAATGACTGCTGATGAGTACTTTGAGAAGCATCCGGAGCTGAAAAAGAAGTTTGATGATGAAATCCGAAACGACCACTGGGGATACTGAGCAGTATATCGAGAAGACACTCTACTTTGTCTTCACTGTGAGGCTTATCATAACAATAAGCAGTGATTTTGGTTCAAGTTTATTACATTCACAACGTTGTTTCTTTTTATCACCATTTGCCAAAAGAAAACAGCTCATTGATTGATGTATTATGTTGGTGACAAAAAGGAGCAACAAATTTGGCTTAAGATTCGTATTATGGCAATTTAAAGGAAATGTACACCATTGAAGTAGTTGTAACAGTCAAAGCACCAAATCAATTGTAGAGAGGGCAAAAAATAACTTTTTTTGAATCAGGGAGTTTTTATAAAGAGTAGATGAAACTGTCCTCGATGCACAACAAAACAATGAACTACTTTTTTGTCAAAAATTTGCAAAGTAGCATTTAACAAAAGAGGAAAGTCTCCGGCTTAAGCTACCCCCAAAAAACTTCGTAGCAGCAAAGCAAAGTAAATCCCATTAGCAAAGCAAAGTAAATCCCATTAGCAAAGCTTCTTCTGACCAAGCTGATCCGTTAGCACAGCATCCTCTTTCTTCTGCATAGCTTTCTTGGCTAGTTCGTAGCCAGCAAAGTTCATAGCACCTAAAGGAGCCACCCAGAAGAACCTCGGCACTGCTCCTTTGAATAAACCAAGCGGTCCCTCATTACGCAGAATCGAGACAACAACCATCGACATAGAGATTGGTCTCCCTGGTGTCGCAGTCATCATTCTCGTCTTCATCACATCAAATGGGGTTGTTACAACTGCTGCTATTCCTCCTGACACTGCCCCAACCGCTATTGTCTCCCATGCCTCGAGTTCTCTTCCAAGCGCTTTCGCCACCATCTACAATACACAAACAAACCCCAGTCAATGTAACAATTACAGTCTTGACCCTTTTGATTATCTCATCATTTCGGTTTTGTTACCTTTTTGGACTCTGCATACAGTCCCATGCCAACGACGTATAGTGGAACTTCACGGCAAAGAGTTGCGCCTGTCCCACGGAAAAAGCCCCTTGGACCATCTTGCTTCCACGTCCCTACAATGGCTTCTCCTACATTGTTAAACATGCCAGCCTGCAACCGTTGCTTCAGCACCTCACATGGAATCCGCACAGCTGTGCCTAATAGCGTGCTGCAGAATGATGCAATCGATTGCACCTACATCAAATGCAAAACATTGCTTACTGAGTACAAAACAGAAAGATAAGAAAGCACAAATGCAGAGGATGTAACTGTTAACCGCAAGCGGTTGGGATCTTCAGAAACTATACACAACTTTATCAAATCAAGCAATTAAGAGAAGATGTAGTCCCAGCAGCATTAGGTATATATTATTGTAGCCATAAACTTTACATAACTACTAGAACTTTATAACCACTGCACTAATAGTGAGTATACAGTGATCTACTGACTACCATATGACAAAAAGCATCAAGGAAGCTAAGTACTGCAATGAAATAGCCTTTATATTGGATTTTGTGACTATAGCAGGACAAAAGAAGTGCTGAGGTTTCTAGGAAAACAATATGATGTTGGGTTTTCCAGACAAGTGCAGAGACTTTTAAACTAACTTCTTGAGTAACGCAACATCTATAAGAACCCATAATACATAAACTTGAAGAACATAATCAGACTCTTGATGAAACCAGCCAAACAGTGAGTAGAGTGATTATCACCTGAATTTCTGGGAGATTGGGAGCAAAATTGATCAACACAAGTTTGCTTGCTTCGAATATTCCTGTCCGCAGGCCATGGCTACAATGATGAAAGAGATTAAGCCACATTGGAAATGAAACTTAACAAGTAGAAGTAAAAGTATCTTTGATTTGAAACAATTGAAGACCTTGAAAATTGTCCGAGAATGGCTGGAATGGAACCCCTATATACTCCCCGCACACCAATCTCTGGAAGCTTTGCTATTACTTCAGGAAATGATAAGGTTGATGCTTGCACACGAGTCTGGAAATTAAAGTGACAATGAATCCGTCAAACCAACAGTGCGCCACAAGAAGCCAGGAGGAATTATTTGCATGCTACATCTATCTCAATATGCAAAAATTGTAGAAGCAGATATCAAATATGTCCTGATGGAGGCTGAGTTGTTGTAGCCCCTAGTTCTCACCTAAACTTGTCCAAATTGAGCATGTACTTATATTCAGCTGCAAAAGCAACAAGAGAACTCACCTTGATTGTGTCAATCGGATGCATTAAGGAAGTGGAGAGAGCAGAGGCAAGCCCTCCCGCTAATGCAGATTTTAGAACATCTCCAGCAGGTAAGGCCACAGGGGGTGCAACAGCAACAACAGTCGCAGCTTCAAACCAGATGTTACTACAGAAGTAAAATAGCACC
This sequence comes from Erysimum cheiri, assembly GCA_900406345.1. Taxonomy (NCBI): domain Eukaryota; kingdom Viridiplantae; phylum Streptophyta; class Magnoliopsida; order Brassicales; family Brassicaceae; genus Erysimum; species Erysimum cheiri. Next base: position 27,856 of record OVAQ01000017.1, read on the forward strand.
AATCACCATCGGCAAGACAACAAAAATTACAGGTTTAAAGCGTTTAAGGAAATCAACATGAAATAGATGAGAGCAACTAGGGGGAACTGGTTCGGTTCAATCCAAACAGTTCTACTGGTCAAATTGGCATTTTACTGATTAGTGCAAAGACAAACCGCTACAATATAATAACATCAATTTTGTTCCACAGAAAAGAATTATACTTACCGAGGATCATCTTGTAACCGCTCATATGGCAGCAAAACCATGAAATTACGGAAATGTCCATATGAGATAGACTCCTCGGTATCAGCCTTCAAAAATCTAATCATGGCTATAGCATTTTCTTCATTAGCTGGAAGTCCTGCGTTATTTAGTGATGCCAATATCTCACTCTTCTGAAGAGTACCAGACTTGGACAAACAGAGAGACGTATAGGCACGGAGGATGGTTGGCTCCTTCTGTTCCATCAAGGACAAAAATTGCTTCCATCCAAACGATTTTGAGAAAAGATGACTCCTAGCTCGTCGCATAAATTCCTTGGCGTATCTTCTAGGCAATTTTCTTCTCCTCATTGCAATTTCCAGATCTTCCAAAGTTACTTTACCGTCACCATCTCTATCTAATTCTTCAAAGAACCTCCTGCCTGGAAGCCACAGAGAGTTATATTGGACGAAATGGAACAAATTATAGTACAGGACGTAAATACCTCATGTTAATACAATTTTCAAAAGAAATCAAGAAATGTGTTCCTCATATTAGCAGACATTCTAGTATTGAGAAACTGCAACACACATCACTTAAGTTATGACAGTTGAGACATTAGCTTAGGGTGATGACTAGAGCAGGCAATAAAAGCGAAGACATGATATAGTACATCTATAGCCATAGCAACAACAGGTATTCCTTTTCAATGATTTCAACCAACACACAATGCCTTCAACAGTCAAGTTCCAGCTTTGGCAAGATGAGTAATATATATGCAAGGCCAGCCCGCGGCACTCATTGCTTACCAAGTTATCAAGAATATAGGTTCTTAATAAAAAGGGAGGATTCATACCTTCAGACTCGGTGTATCTGAAAAAGTCCTGAACAGAAATTAGTTTTTTCTTGTCCGGATGATCTCTTGAAGGTCGTCCTAATTGCGGTAAAAGCTCAATAAGCTCAGACAATGAAATCGTGGACAGTGTGGATTTTAAGCGCTCTACATTTGACAAAGGTATACTCAGTAGTCCAGTAGCCAGGTTCTGTGGAGAATCAACTGCACTTTCCTCCTTACCAGCTGTACTGGCGTTACTTTCATCACCATCTTCATTTATGGGAGATGTCAGGCCAACTATACCAGACGCCACATCTCCAACTCTGGCAAACATCAGGTTCCCGAGGAATCCATTTACGTCGAGTTTTCTAGCCTCCCATATGTTAAAGATAAGTGGACTATCATTTGGACTAACTTCCTTGGAACAACAAGATTCATTCTCTGAATTATCCTGCATGAATTGGTCCAGCTTCTGGAGATTCTGAGTCAACATTTCAACAAGAAAACCCACAGCGCATTCAATCGAAAAAGGGTTCCCTTCCTTTTCTGCAGATTCAGCTGACTGACGCCTCATTTCTTTCTGATTAGCAAATGAAGCCTTTGATTTAAGGCCGTGTTTACGTAGAGTGTTGTCATCATCCCCCATCTTGTGAATCCTCTTCTTACCTATCTTGAAGGGAATAGGAAAAGCATGAACAAAGCCACTAACCAGCAAAGACCAAGTCATCGCAAACTTGAAACAGTTCGTACAAGAATCATCATCTTTCTCTAAAGACTTGGCTTTCTTCACCGGTACCTCATTTCTACGACTCAACTTGTCACTCGCTAACTTCGGAGAAAACATCCCAAAGAGTGACTTGACAGGGATCTTGAGAGACAAACCTTTCTTTCTCTCATCACTTACCACCACACAGTGAACATTAGCATTGTCGTCAAATTCGGGAGTAGCACAAACCCGCTTCTTCCTGTTTCTTCCAGATGATCTGAAAACAAGACCCAGATCCCTTTCTTTGCTTATCCAGCAATTTTCAATATCTCTTGCCGCCTTTTTCACCCCGAGCTCAATCGGAAGAAGAGCATCTTTAACTACTTGGATTGAATTGGATAAAGTCTCGATATGATCATTCTTCGACACCATTGCGTCACTCTGTCACCACAACCATTCAATGGGAGATACCAAAACACAAGACCAAGATCGAATCCCAAGCAAGAAGACTTGGTTAACCCTAAAAACGAAACGGGAGAATCTAACTTGTTAAAGAAACCCAAAGTCCCGTCGGATAAAGAAACCCTAAAAACTGCTACAGGATGGAATCAGAAGAAAAAGAAAGGTAGCGAAGGCGATTCAGATATCGATTTGGTCATTGGAACAGAGAACGTTAAGCGATAGGCCAAGAGCGAGGATACGAGAATCGGAAAATGGAGAGAAATGAGAGCTAAAGGTTGAAACAGAGAGAGCAGATATGGTGAGAGTAAGAAGAGAAGAGAAGAGGTAACCATGAAATGATGATGACCCCTCTTTCTCTTTAGTTCCCTTCGTTTTTTTTCTTCTTTTATTAAAAAATAAATAAATGAAAAGTGGAAGAAGATAAAGACATATTAATAAATACGTATTTTTCATGTAATGGATAAATCATGACTGGGTCTCATAAATAAATCATAATCTAGTTTTAGGCTTTTAGTAGCAATTAAAAATTCAATTAAAGAAATAAAGGAAACGATTTCGCCTTTAACATTAGCTTATGATATTTTAAACCAAGAAAATTTAGACTGTAGAGTAATGATGTAAAAAACAAAAAAAAGATTACATAATACTATTATTCGTTTTACCAATAAAAAAAATAATAGTTTTGTGGAGGGAGTTGCTAATAAGGGGATCGAATGGATAGAGGTTGACGTCGGACGTTGCTGGAGCCACATGACACGTGGACTTTGTTCCTATAAATGGATTTATATAATTAAAAGACTGAAAAACCCCTTTGCTTTGCGTTTTAGTTTTATTATCATGTTGTGTTCTTTTCACTTTTTCAGCAACCACAAGTGAACAGGAAGAAAGATTCGAGTCTTTAGTGTCACAAAGAGACGACAAGCTTATAAATTAACCATACGATCTTCGCTTTAACAATGCAATTCTATAACAAAAGAAGAGAAACAGAGATGATTCTACGGAGTCTTTGATTAAGATATGCATCAAAAAGCCGAACCGCTGCTTTTAGTTTTGCCTAGCATCACGTCTTTAGCTTCATTGATCTTAGAGGCCAGGAAATGACTACCGCCTGCATCTGGATGGTTTGCAACCATTACCTTCCTGTGTGCTTCCTTCACCTTCTCTGCCGTTACATTCTCCCTGTCATTCAATACCAAAACCCACATTTGTAACAATTTGACACTTTTTTCAATGAAGCTATGCTAATGCTAGCAAAATTGATCACAAATTAGTTGAGGTTTGAGAAACTCCTAAAGACAAGAGAAACAGAGTATGTGTGTGTTTCCTTTACCTGATGCCAAGAATAAGAGCAGCTTCCCTTTTCGTCATTGTAGGCTGGAAACCACCGTCATAGAATTTCTTAATTTTGGGCCTTGGCGGCCTTGCCTTGAATGCTTGCCATGCTTGGATTCCATATCTACCAGCAAGTGCAGTCGCAGCTACTGCAACCCCCGCTATAAATGGTGTCGCCTGATGTACCAAAACGTATAACCAAATTATGCATTTGTATGCTTTTATTCTTCTTACCATCATCATTCTCCGATTCACAGGATATAATGAATCAAGTTCACTTATCAGATGAGATGCAAGATGTACCATCCATTGTTCTTTCAGTTTTCAAGATCAACTAATAAAAATAAGCTATACCTTTTGCTAATGTAATGAGAGGGATATGATAGAGGAAACAACAGTAAGTGACAAATACATTGCAAACAAGGGATCCAGAGGGACTTAGGACACACATGTTTTCATGAAAGAAGTTTGAACACAGACGTAGTTTGCAGTCAGGTTTAAAGCTTATCAAATATACAGACTTTTCCAAATCTTACAAGAAGGATTCACTTCCTAAAAATTTGAAACAGAAAAACCAAGGGAGTGCCAAAACTCAGACTCTTGAAAAGATCTTACAAGAAAGATCCATCAAAAGAAAAGAGCCAAGGTATTAACAGAATGAATCAATTTAGCTTAAGAATATCCAACAAAATCATTATCTTTTGACTAATTAATATGAAAAGCGAAGACAGAAATGCAAAAAAACAAGACTTGAACAGACCCGTAAGCACCACCCAGATTGGCTCAATTGTAGACATGGGTGGATTACGGAAATCACAGATGAATCAGTGACTAAATGGCCCAACTTTTATAATTCTCCAGCATCAAATCTCCAAACAAGCGATTAACAGAGCCTAATCCATGAAATGAAACCCAGGATCGAAACCAGATGACGAATCATTGAACGGGACAAAACTCACAACTAACAGATGAACCCTAATTTCTGGAAGAGAGTAGTTTTCCCAATTACCATTCAGAAATCTGGGATTCTTCGTTTCATTCAGAGACTTATTCGGATTTGCGAAGCCGTCAGAGGTGACTGGTGGACTCTCCGGTGCCGTCAGAGCTCTCCGATCGCTGTAACCAAATGGGGCAAAAATCAATCGAAGCCTTTGAGCGAAACCGGTTTTTAACTCCAACCGGTTCTCCTGGTTACGTCTGATCGATTTCGCAACCGGTTTATTAATATGTCAATAGATTTATTTTAGCAATTGATTAGAACTTTAACATAACACTCGCCTCTATTCAAAATCAAAAGAGATTACTATGCATTTTATAATTCTTTTCTTATTAGCATTTTTCGGGTATTAGCATTGAGAAAGGGAGGTCCAAGGATCCAAAAGAGCTCCAACCCCAACAAAAATCCACACCCAGAAAAGAGATAAAGTATAATAAAGAAACCGAAGATCGATTTTTGGATTACAAGTTCTTGAAAGCAGAGTCATGTGCATCCTTTGGAGGAGTGAGCCTAGCCAACAATGCCTTATTGGGGCAATGATCTGCGTCCACAAAGTAGTAATTCCCATCCGCCTTGAAGCTCACATACGGTCTTTGCGTGTCTGGATAACGTATGTCTGAGAATTTCAGTGTCTTTGGGGTAAATGTGGCAAGCCATGTCATCATCTCTACCTCAAAGGTGTCTGAACCGGGCTGCCACCTCAGCTTGTGCACGTAAGGGCTAACAAACCAGTGGAGAGCAGCGGTAGTGGATGCGCTGAGGAAGATCACTGTGGAGGCAACCGCACCTTTCATGATCACATTCAGTCCCGGGGAAGTCATGAAGGTGATGACTGGGCCAAGAGACACCGAGAGACAGCAAGTGGAGAGTGAGAGGAGTTTCACTTTCTTGATGGTGGATGAGATTGGGCCATAGTAAACCACTCCTCCTGCTTCTCCTCTCTCATCTTTCTTCTCTTGAGGTCCGATGCTGATCTTGTGCTCATCATCATCTTCTCTAGTCTTTGCTCCAGATGATGCCCAACTTCTCTGGTTAAGGGATGGAACCTGGAATCTCACCTTAGGGACCACAGACGATGACCATGACCCTGATATTGACCGATGATGATATCCTGAAAAGAAATACGAATTCTGATGCTTAATGAATCTGTGCCATTCGTCTACTTAATAAGACACTAACAAACCTGGAAACTTCGACTCAATTTCGATAAAAGTAAAGATTTCAAGAATGAACGAATTGAAGATCTATGCTAGATCTGATCTCGAGATCAATATGACTTTTGAGGGGTAGAACAACAGCAAGAACCGCAAGATGATTAATGATATCAATGGCACTGGGACCAAGACTATCGCCTTAAACAACAGCTAAGACTTAAAATGCATCAATGAGTTGGAAACACCCAAGCTTGCCATTTCTCATCCAAATGAAGCTATGGTAGAGATTGCTCAAGTCAATTTCAAATCTATTTCAGTTTATTGAGGTAAGGGTCAGATCATGCAAAGTACTTTCACCATAGAATCGAAAGGGGATAACAGGAACAGGAGAGAGGTTTAAGCATTTGGATACAAAACCCAAAAAACCAATAGCAGCCATTTCTACTCTAAAGCCGTATGAATGGGTGCTTCCCTGTAAGTTCTGAAAACAATGATAGGGCTTTGTTCCAGGAAAACGAAAGCTGTATAATGGAGAGAGATAAGAACCTGTAGTGAAGGTTGAGGAAGAGAGACGTCGAGATTGGGAGCGAATCAAGTGAATCAGAGCTGATCTTCCCATCGCCGTTTCTGTTGCCGATTTCACGACTCCAAAGTCCCCAAATGAGGTTGTAGGGTTTTACAAATTGTTTTTGTTCTATTTGTTAAAAATTCTTTTTTGTGACGATATTTTTTGGTGGTCTAGTGGCGAAAGTTCTCGTTTTTGATCGCGAAGCATGTGCCGTGTTCGATTCCTTGTCATCTCCTTCAACAACACTTCCGTACCCTTTTTTTTCTCCTTTATTCAGTCTTCGCTAAAAGAGTATGCATTGCATACTTGGTCGGACATAAATGTTCCTTTTCTATGTAAGAATCGAATTTCAAGATGTTGTAAGCTCAATCTAGTAAGTTTAGCTATTGTAAATGTTATTTATGGTTGAAAAGTCCATCTTTATGAAACAAACATGACCTTGTAGATTGATTAATTTCGGTCTCGGAACAATTGTATCTTCCACTTGTTCTAAGTTTCTATGGTCTAATCTAATCACTACTTGACCAAAAAAAAAAAGAAAATCTAATCACTAGAATAGGAAGAACAAAAAAAAAAACAACTTGTAAGTTGTAACAAACATGTAAGGTTGATGAAGAGAGGAATCGGATGATGATACGGACATGAACATTAGCATTTAGCAAGGTCATCGTGGGGAGTTCAAAAGTCAACACTGTAAGAAACACAATATAACGGCCATTATTAATGACTCTCTGGCTCTTTTCATTTTTATATTTGTATCCTCAAACATCGAAATTTTCACCCAATCATTCATTCATCCATCCATGGCTCGATTCCTTCTCTTCTTCTTCCTTGTTCTACTCCCTTACGCATCTTGTTGCACAGACGAGCAAGAAAAGGACCGAATCTATCACCTTCCCGGTGAACCTAACGATGTCTCCTTCTCTCACTTCTCTGGTTACATCACCGTCAACGAGTCAGCAGGACGAGCACTCTTTTACTGGCTCACTGAGTCACCACCGAGTCAAAACTCTGAGTTAAAGCCTCTTGTCCTCTGGCTAAACGGTGGTCCTGGTTGCTCCTCCCTTGCTTACGGCGCTGCTGAAGAAATCGGACCTTTTAGGATCAATCCTGACGGCAAAACTCTTTACGACAATCCTTACTCTTGGAACAAATGTATCATCTCTCTCTCTCTCTCTCTTTCTCTATTCATTTTCTCTCAAATTCTAACTTTAGATCGCTAAAGTAACTCTCTTTATTGGGGGCAGTGGCGAATTTGCTGTTTCTTGAATCTCCAGCTGGTGTTGGTTTCTCGTATTCCAATACTACCTCTGATTTGTACACTGCCGGAGACCAGAGAACTGGTAAAGTCGTGACCTTTTGACCTCTCTTTCTCTCTAGATTCGGTTCCATTTATCAATCATCTGATGATTTTTGATTAATATTTCCAGCTGAAGATGCGTATGTGTTTCTTGTGAAATGGTTTGAGAGGTTTCCACAATACAAGCACAGAGAATTCTACATTGCTGGAGAAAGCTATGCAGGTTATTATTATTCACTCTATCCAATTGGAAGCCTTTTGCTTTTCTTTCTTTTGTCTTAGCTAAGCAATTTCACTTTTCTTCTTTAGGTCATTATGTTCCTCAGTTGTCACAAATTGTTTATGAGAAACGCAATCCAGCTATCAACTTCAAAGGCTTCATTGTAAGCAAAGAAAAAAAACAAAACACCAAAATGGATTCTAAAACAAAAAATGACTATTTGTGTGTGTGAAGGAATGAAAGTGACTTTCTTTCTTTCTTTTTTTTCTAGGTGGGGAATGCTGTAATTGATGACTACCATGATTTCGTGGGTTTATTTGAGTATTGGTGGACTCATGGGTTGATATCTGATCTCACATATCACAACTTACGGATCACGTGTGAATTTGTATCATCCGAGCACCCATCCCCTGAATGCATCAAGGCCATGGACGCTGCAGACTTGGAGCAGGGGAATATTGATCCCTATAGCATTTACACTATCACTTGTAAGAAGGAGGCTGCAGCTCTTAGGTCTCGCTTCTCGAGGGTTCGTCATGTGAGTTTTCCATCACTGCCCGTCATTTTCCTTTTAAATACTACTCCCAGCTCAAGTAATGTAGTTTTAGTCATTAAGAGGTTCCAACTTTACTAGGGACATGACATGAAAGTCAAATATTTATATGCAGAATTGGCTATGTATTAGAGCCTCTCTTTGTGCTGCCAAATACAAAATGACCAATATTTGAGCCTCACAAGAACCTTATTTCCCATTTCAACAAATAGATAATGGTACTTAGCTTAGTCCAATAGATAGCGTAGCTCTTTCTTTCTCTGCTACATGAATTCAATTCATTGTCTGAGCATGGTACATGTCTTGTTTCATTGCCGATGCGTGTTTCATAATTAAAGTGTTGATTTGCTTTATGGCTGCTTGACTGCTTCTATAGATTCAAGTTACTCTACTATGGCACAGTCCACAGGCAACGGATTTGACAATTTTCTAATCTTGCTAAGTTTTTTCTTTAACTCAGCCATGGATGTGGAGAGCATATGACCCTTGCACAGAGAGATACTCCGGCTTGTATTTTAATTCTCCAGAGGTTCAAAAGGCTATGCATGCTAATATAACGGGACTTGCTTATCCATGGAAAACTTGCAGGTAATAAACACATTAATGAGTTATCAAGAAATTTTTTCTTGTTTCCATCCATGTGTAGTGACATAGTTGTCTTGTTTAGTGACATCGTTGGAGAGAAATGGGCAGATTCTCCTCTATCTATGCTTCCAATCTACAAGGAACTCATCGCCGCAGGCCTCAGGATATGGGTTTTCAGGTATGTATATCTTATTCTCCTTTTTATCAACTGTCTTGTATCCTGGTTTGGTATCATGATGATATCATATTCCATATATTTGGATGCAGTGGAGACACTGATTCCGTTGTTCCCATTACTGGAACACGATACTCCATTAGAGCCCTTAAGTTACCACCACTCTCCAAATGGTACCCTTGGAACGACAATGGACAGGTGGAAAAAACATCAAAATACTCTGTTTTCTTTGTTTCCATTTCTTTCTTCTGTGGGATTAAACTAATGTATTAGTGAAACAACAGGTTGGTGGTTGGAGCCAAGTTTACAAAGGGCTGACTCTGGTTACAATACATGGAGCAGGACACGAGGTACCTCTTCACCGCCCTCGTCGAGCTTTTCTTCTTTTCAAGTCGTTTCTCGAAAACAAGCCATTGCCAATGTAAATAATTTAAGACTGTGATAGGACCAGAGTTTCTCTGCAAGTGTATAATAATAATAAGAACCTCTTTTTCACATTCTCAGCTATCAGTTCACAACCCTTCAGCTTCTGTGTCTAATCCTTAAGTTCCTAACAAATGCTAATAATTTGCACTATCATGTCTTCCTCTCTTGTTCAATGTTAATTAAAAAGCTTTGAGTAAATATTAATATAATTGATCTAATATTAAAAGAAGATAATAATGAGTGTTGTCTGTCGGTGTGTGCGTTGCTTAGCTGCTACAATTAGATTAAGGCTTTCCGTTGCTTTTCTTGGTACACAAAAACGAGTAAGCCAAGGTTTTAAATTCTATTTAATACGTTAATACGTAAATACTATTGTACTATTTTAATGCATTCAATTAGACACATGATACTCTCTGGGATTGCTCACCTTATAAACAACCTCTTCATGATTCCTTTTTCTTAAATAATTACTATCCATTGATGTGAAAAACTGAAAAGAAAAAATTCTAAAAGTCAATATCACACTTGTTGAATTTTCTTTCCTGAATAAAATCGTAAAATTTGGACTCGTTGATTTTTGTATATGATGCGATTCAAGTGAATTTGGGATTTACCATGTTTAATGTTCATATGATACAACTTTTGTTACAACCAACTACCAATGTACAGCACAAAACTAGTGACTGGTTCAGGTAATTATTTTGCTCAAGTATTTTCTTTGGACGATTGTTAATTGATTCGTTTTAATTAGGTTTATCCAGAACGTAGATACTAGTATTGTATGAAGATTTTTGTATAAAAGATCGCACAAACAGGACAAAAAGAACCCAAATAAAAGGCTATGGTCCAACAAGATCGGCATTAGGTGAAACTAAAGCGAAGAAGAGGAATGGACAAGCCATTAAATGTCAAACAAAATCGGCTTACCAATTAAACCAACTCAATCAACTAGTAATTATTTGTGATGAGTTTTTTTAAATGGTTATCGTTTATAAGGACTTGCAAATTCCCACTTTATATTAAAAGTTCTTCCTTGCAGAGACGATATATGCCTACACGTCTCCATGTGAAATACATGACTAAATTACGGTGTAAGCAAGCAATATCTAAGCTTTTAACTTAGTCAAAGGCTCAAAGCTAAGTAATATAATAATATTATCAAATTGTGAAAACCTCTAAATTTGAACAGAGAAGTTTACTATTATGACAATGACTATGTAACGATAAAAATGAATAATTCAACCCCCAAAAAAAAGGATAACAATAAATAAAGTATACATTTAATAATTATTAAGATGAGATATGCAACAAGATGCCAATGAATCAGAAACACAATAATGTGTAGAAACAAAGTAGAGCAATATAAGGGTAGTCAAAATACTCGATCTACAAGTAAGCTAATTTGACTATATGCATTCTAATCAACTGTTAGAAGAATATATAATACTATTCAATACACCATATAACACCTAAAAATGGCATAAGTTGACAACGACCCCCGTTTTTAAAAAATTGCCCAATTACTCTATAAAATCATCAAGGTGTAAATGAGAGACTCCCAAGAAACTAAAAAGAAAATAAAGTAGTCTCTTTCTTTGATGATGATGATCACAAAAGGCAGACAATGGCTAAAACTCTATCAATGTATGTTTTTAGTATGCATGGTGACTGCATTATTAGACGTAGTGAGTAGTGATGGTGATGCCAATAAGGAGCAAAAGATGAAGGACAAGATCATCTCTTTGCCAGGCCAACCTCCTCACCTCAATTTCTCTCAATTCGCTGGTTACGTTACTGTTGACTCAGCGGCTGGACGGGCTCTCTTTTATTGGCTAACCGAAGCCCCTAGGCCCAGTGGCACCAAACCCATAGTTCTATGGCTCAATGGTGGTCCAGGATGCTCCTCCATTGCCTACGGTGCATCTGAAGAGGTTGGTCCCTTTCGGGTCAATCCAGATGGAAAGACCCTTCGTCTAAATCTCTATGCTTGGAACAAAGGTATTAATCTTTAATTCGTTTTGGAATTTTATATTAATCTGATTGGTATTTAATAAATTGAATCAATTATGTATGTAGTGGCAAATATGTTATTTTTGGATTCACCGGCGGGAGTTGGTTTCTCTTACACAAACACTTCGTCAGACGAACTAACCGTGGGAGACAAGAGGACAGGTCTTATGTCGTTCCATAATTATAATTATTAAAGTGCTAATTTATGTTAGGAGTAACTAATTACATTTAATTGATGAAATAAAAAATATGATGTGGGGACAGGGGAGGATGCATACAGATTCTTGGTGAGGTGGATGGAGAGGTTCCCTGAGTATAAGGAAAGGCCTTTTTACATCGCCGGCGAGAGCTATGCTGGTACTTCCATATTTCTTCCTTAATCTTATCATTATCTTCTAATTTCCTAAAATTACCTTTTTAAAATTATATATTTGTCATGTGAGATTCTAGCTAAGCAGTTGAACCAAACGATTATGGTTGTTGACCTGATTGATATAACTGTTTATGCATAGGACACGATATGATGGACTTCCCGTTCATACATGTTGCATTCCGAATATGTAGAAAATCAATGGATATGATGAATTTGTTGTTGCTATGAATTCCAATTACGAATCAACGGAAATCCCATTAAAAAAAAATCTTATCAAGGTATTGTAGATATTGCTATATATTGGGGTGGTACATAAATTTAGTACCATATCACATTTGTATGCAGAACCTAGGAAAAAGATTATTCAGAGAGATATAATAGGGAGAAAAAAAGAGAAAACAACAACAACAACCCAATTGACTTTTCTTTCATGACCAAATTAAGTCTTCTTGACTAGTGACACCATATGAATACGAAGATTGTAGCATTATGTTCATCTCTCTCATTTTACCAAAAAAAAAAAAAAGATTGTAGCATTATGACGTTGCGGCTGGAACTACCTTATTATACCCGAAATGGTTAATAATGAGTCAATGACAATTATTGTGATCTAATTGCATTTGATTTTGTTGTTTGTTTTTGGTGATTAATTAGGACATTATATTCCGGAGCTAGCTCAATTGATCATCAACCGTAACAAAGGTGCCAAAAAAACTATCATCAATCTAAAAGGGATTCTGGTAATTAAGAACTTATTTTATATACTCATTTAGAAGTCAATTATTGAACACCAAAATGAATGATCCATATACTTTTAAAAAATGAAAGATGGGGAATCCGCTGTTGGATGATTACAATGACAACAAAGGCATGCGCGATTACTGGTGGAACCACGGGCTCATATCAGACGAAAGCTACAAGGACCTGACCAAGTGGTGTCTCAACGACTCCATCCTCTTCCCCAAACCCAACTGCAATGCTGCCCTGAACCAAGCATTTTCTGAGTTTGGTGATATTGATCCTTACAACATCAATAGACCTGCATGCACCACACAGTCATCATCAAAAGAGTGGATGCAAGCATGGCGATATCGAGGGAACGATGAGTGCGTTGTGAAATACACACGCAAGTATATGAACGATCCCAATGTTCATAAATCCTTCCATGCCCGCCTCAACCGCAGTACTCCTTGGACCCCTTGTAGTCGTGTGATAAGAAAGAATTGGAAAGACTCACCTAAGTCCATGCTTCCCATCCTCAAGGATCTCCTTCAAGCTCATCTCCGCATTTGGATCTTCAGGTATAATCATTAATTATGTGTATGTTTTTGTATATTTTATATCCTATTTTAGATGTGAGATTTCTAATAGCAAAATATTAAAATTTGTGTGGAATGATTTCTATAGTGGGGACTCAGACGCAGTGTTACCACTAAGTGGGACAAGGCATTCGATAAATGCAATGAAATTGAGGACCAGCAAAAGGTGGTATCCATGGTACCATTCACACGGCCTAGTAGGAGGTTGGAGCCAGGTTTACGAGGGTGGCTTGCTAACGTACGCGACGGTTAGAGCAGCCGGGCATGAGGTGCCATTGTCTCAGCCTCGTCTCTCTCTTTTCCTCTTCACCCACTTCCTCGCCAACCACTCTCTTCCCTCCTCTTCCTCTTAATTATTTTTTTCTTTCAGTACTTTAGTGAATTTTGTAAACATCATTATCTGCTTGTTGTATTGATAGGTAGTATTTGTGCTTTCATTTATGTGTAGTTGTTACTTGTTAGAAAAAATATACTCCGTATAGTTATATGTCTTATAACATTAATTTCAAATAAAGTAGTACATGGAGATCAAACTTCAATATTTTCCGAACCCCTTCGCTCATAAACAGATCTTTAGAGTCCCCATTCCCTACAATTAAACAAAACAGAACATAGTTATGAAAAAAAATTTCTTTACAATACTTCTTTACTTTTCTAACCGTAACTTTTAAAAAAAAATTAACAAGAAAAAAGAGTTAAATTGCATAACGTTGAATGATGTAAATTAGAAAGTGGGATAGAGATTCAAAATACATACTTAGCTTTATCACCAAACCAGTTGTAGACAGATTTGATGGTGGAGGAGACGGAGTCGACGGCAGGAGCGGCATGTTCATTGAAGAATGTGGTAGCGTCGGTCGTGGCTGAGTCTATCCTCTGTCCGATCGTTGGTGCTTCCTCGGCGGAAACCAACATAGACACAAGCAACATCAAAGCCATCACCAAAGCCACCTTCTTCTCCATATCCGGTCCGGGAACGTAGATTCTTCTTCTTCTTTTTTTCCTTCTTTCTAAAAGTTGCGTCTTAAATAAATTACTAGAGGGGACAAAATGTAAAAGTTTCACATTCTCGTGAGACGTGAGTCTATATACAACTTGCTCTTTCTGGCCACGTCTATATATAACTATTAATTAGTTTTGGCCAGAGGTGATTATTTTGATGAGAAGGAGAATTAATGAAATTTAGTTAAGTTAAAAACTTAAGATGGCTGGTAATCCATCATTATATCCATGGATGTGTTGAAGTTCCGTTTTTTGGTTATTTAATTAACTCAAACCAAAAATAGACTACAACACATGTCACTATATGTGGTTAAATAAAACTACATGTTATTCACATTAAACAACTGTGATGATTATATATTTATAAAGCAGCTGAGATCATCATGACAGTAGTCGGTTTACACACTGAGAGATAGAGAGAAGACACCAAACAATTTAAGAGAAGTTCCACAAACAAGGTTGGTCCATGACCAGTATGGGCCTTCACCATCGTGAGCTTTGCCGAGCTTTGCTTCCGCCATACAAACGAAAGACACCGAAAGCCGTAATGCAAGAGATCAGAACCATTCCAATGCAAGCAAACAAGGCGATCGCAATTCCTTCACCCACTTGGTTACAGAATTTCCCATACATATCACATATCTTCATCCACTGGAGCTCTGGCTGACCCAGCTTTGCAAAGGCCGCTGACTGCGCCGCTGCTGCAACCCCCGCCACATTTAAGTATGCAATCGCCTGCTTATACATACATAATATAAGGTCATTGAAAATGCCACTTGTACAACAAGCTATGTGAACTAGAATACAAAGAACATGTCAATCTCGGTGCATCAATTAACAGGACCATAAGAGATTATCACCAACCTAAATCCATTTATTCTTGTACCCTACCAAACAAATGGAACTCATACGGTAGACTTTTCAAAATTTACTGACCCACAAATTCACTTTAAACTTAGGGCCTTTTTAGGACTTAATAGGTGATGAGTCCCAAGCAAGAACAGAGAAAGATCAATTGGGTATAAACAGAGTCACCTGATCGCCGGAGAAAATGGCCCAAGCCAGAGGCTTACTTGTCAAAACGCTTCCTTTCATCAAACCCACCACGCAACGAACCGCATGCACCAAAGAATAAGCCGCGGCTACGCCATTGACGACCACCATAAACCTGAAAACTCGGAGAAAGATTATCGTTAAAGTTGTGAACTTTATAGAAAATTGAGGGCTTTTGTCATGAGCTTACACAAGTGCCTTCATGTCGGTGAATCTGGCTTTCTTCTGGATCGTGAAAATCTCTCTCACTTGGACGTCTGTAGCAATAAGAATCGCGGCGACGAGAGCGAGGACACAAACCGAACACCTCAGAATCAACTCCGTGACTTTCACTTTTCGATCAACCAGCTTCATTTTGGTACTTCCGACGACGTTTCCGGGACTGATTCCGGCTCCCAAATAATTCATCTTTCTCCCTAATTTTGGTTTTTATTTATAAAAGAAGGAAACTTTGTAAGACTTAAGCCTTTAACAAAAAAAAAACAACTGTAAGAGTTGAGAGAGACTGTAGATAAAGACAAAACATTGGTTTGTTGTTAGTTGGCTCCTTTGTTGCTTTAAGACCATTGCTACTGCCCTCCGTGTAAAGCAACAAGTGGCGTAAACAGAAATGACAATTAATGTAATTAATTACTAACTACATTAGTTGAAAATTTTCAGAGACTAATGATATTAAAGGTCTAGAGTTGGAATCATCTATCTAGAGATTAGTTGTACACGTGACTATCCCTATCCCTAACACTAGTGTGTTAATCATTTGCATAGTATATGGTTTTGAATAAACACGAATCTCAAGTAAATATAAAAATGTATATGGTTTTGGGATTTGACTATGGATGAGAAATACAAAGATCAAACAAAGGTGCCAGCCTGCCAGGTGGCGTGGACGAGGGATGTTCGTAGAACTCACACGGAACCATGACCATTGCCCATCCCTACGCGTATTTTTAAAGCTATTTGATTAAGAGTTGTGGGATATGGTTGAAATGAAAGGAAAACAAAAAAAGAGATGAGAGAAAACACGTTATGGTCGGTTTTAGAGCATTTAAGATTATTAATGTAAGATGGAGACGGAGAGATGAAAGTGAAATATGAGAGTGAAATAACAGAAGTAAAGCTCAACATTTATTTTTTATAGGAGAATGGAAAGAGGAAAAGATTCGTGTCCAATGAAATTAATATATATGAAGATTCCTCCACACACACTTTCACGAAACACCATTTGCATATTTCTAAATTTTTCAGAGAAGTTTAGAATAAGTTTTGGAATCAAAAGCTGCTAGTAAATTATGCAGTGGATAAAGAGATGATGCGTTTAGCAAAAATCAATTTACCGTCATTTGGTTAGACTAAACCAACAAAATGATGATCACAAAATTATTATCTCTTAGTTAGACTAAACAATTTGCGTGTGTCATATTGATGAAATTAGTTATTAGAAAAAAGTGTAGGAAACCACGTATACGAAAGCTCTAACATGATTTAGAAAACATGGGCTTTGCAATGAGTCAATGACTATTGAGAAGGTGTATCC
This sequence comes from Erysimum cheiri, assembly GCA_900406345.1. Classification (NCBI taxonomy): domain Eukaryota; kingdom Viridiplantae; phylum Streptophyta; class Magnoliopsida; order Brassicales; family Brassicaceae; genus Erysimum; species Erysimum cheiri. Next base: position 44,643 of record OVAQ01000017.1, read on the forward strand.
ACTAGTGGGGTTGGTGGACTATGGAAGTAGTGTAGTGCATCATCATGCATGGGGTTGGTAAAAAGTCATTTTTTTGTGTAATCATGGTTCTCTGTTTCCACTGTAAGTTTGTAACCCTTACTAAGTTGGTGACACAACTGATGACAACCAAGACTTCTTGAACAGTAAATTAATCATTGTAACTATTAATTTGAGATCATCAAAGGTGTATCAATTTTTATGCGTCCGAAAAATCACATTAGTATGGCTCCAATTATATTCTAGAGAGATCTTACCAAAAACTTTATGTGCTAAGTAGGTTCACTTAGGCTCCCTGTGCTCTTTTTTCATTCATTTGTAATTAAGAGCCACATAAGACTAACAATGTGTTGAAATATAACCAGAGATTGGTCACACATTTTACAAGCATGGGTGAACCGCATGAGACCCACGCTTTACATAACACAAGTCCGACATGGGACAAGTAAACTTTATGTGCGATCTTCCTAGCTAACAGATATAGACGGCTAATAAGACGGGATTCACGGGAACAAAACAATAAATACAAATTACAAATATACTGTAGTTGATATGTTGTCTTTGGGGCTTGCAACAAATGGAAATCTTTTAGGGCTTGTTAGTCTTAGGGCCCAACTTATATATGAAAAGGTCACTCTTTAAAATCAACAAAGCGCAAAAAAGAAGAAACTATTGGGCTCAATTGGGCTCTTTTGCATAATTATCAATAGGCCCGTGATGGTAAGGCGGTTAAATAATCTAGGGCTTCCAAAACCCTAATATCTCTGGCATATATATATAAACCACGCACCTCAATCGTTTTCATCTCATCTTCTTCCTCCTCCTTCCGATACATAAACAATCTTCTCCTTGTTTCTTTTTTGTGTATTTTTATGTATGGTTTGTTTGATTTACTTAAGATTTAGTTAAGTGACGAGATTTCTCTCCAAGAAATCTAATACTAACAGATGGAGCAATCTGAAAGCTGTGGTTGCATAATCCAATAGTATACGTCACAAAGAAATAGGGTAAGCCATAAGACGTTGATGGAGCTTTCGAGCTTCTCCGTCTTAGGCATCTGCCGATGGCTCTCATATTCCATTGCCTTGCGGAGCGGCGTCGCTGCTTTTACCGTTTGTGGCCGGCCATGAGATCTATATTCCTCTTTTTTTTTTTTTAATTTCAATTTCTCTAATTAGGGTTTTGATTATAATTTAAGCCGATGAGGATATCAGATTATAAAAGAACACCATCTTTCGGGACTGATTGACCTTCTTGAGGTCTTGTTGATACTTCTGCAATTCTGAGGCTTAATCCTTATTTGTTTGTTTTTACTTATTGTTTTGGATTAGAAGTAGAAGGCAGTGACGAACGAGAATGGCATGCACCACTCTGATTCTAGTGCTGATAACCATCTCTAACCCATATTTTTATCTGAGCCTTGTTTTCTGAATTTATATTTGTTTGTTTTTAATTATTGTTTTGGATTATTAGAAGTAGAAGGCAGTGATGAACGAGAATGTCATGCACCACTCTGATTCTAGTGCTGATAACCATCTTTATCCCATATTTTTTCTGAGCCTTGTTTTTGGAATTTTTATAGTGTTTTGGTGGAAGACAAGGGTATAATAACCAAATGATGGTCATATTATTGACTTGACCTTGATGCGGACTGTATAGCATTATTGCTTTTGATGATATCTTTTGGTTCCTGATGGTTATTATCACCCTTCTTATATCCTGATGTGTAATCTATGGTAAATTTTATTGTGCTTTTTGTGGAGAATTGGCTAATGCTTTGTGCAAGCTGTTTGAGTCGGTCTTGTTGCTCTTACCATGGTGGAATTCAAGTCGAAGCGTTTGGTTGCGGGATGATTCTGAAGATTCAATTTGAACGTGTTTTCTTATTGCTCCTTCATTATGGAGACGTATTGCAGTTTTGTTTTGCAGATTGTTGTATCTGTATTGAGATAATGTACGATTTCAATAAAACTCGGTTTAATATTGAGATCTTTGTCTTTGCAAAATTACCATTGTGTATCTTCTACAATAGATCTAAACTATAAGGTCATAACCGAGAATCTTAAACATTTGGTCTTAACTATCACGAAAGGCGGCGACATGCTTCCATCATGTTATATTTTACAAGTCATCATGGACTCTTTCACACTACTATTTTCATGTTTATTTCCAACTCTCTGAATCAAATGAAGTTCCCGGACTTCGCTGAAATTGCTATATTTCGCAAAGCTGAAGCAATTCCTGTCAAGTCAATTCTCACTGTCTAATCAGCTTATTGACCTGACGCTCTGGAAAGCAGAAGTCTTTCAATATATGTTACCAGGTTGGGAGGGATTCAATGATCACTCCAAATTTTTCGTATTGTCCCCTGATCCTATGACCCTCTTGCACATTCCTTTGTCTGATAAAGTCTGAAATAAGAGCGGTTTAGCTTTAAGCAAATGACATAGAGAAAGCAAAGAGTTCCTCATGAACTTGTTAAAATGCGTGGAAAAGACAGACCACTCTGGAATGGGTTGAAATCATCTTCACATACTCTGAACAATATGTAAAAAAGGCATCGTCGTCCTCTGATTTCCGAGCTGATAAAACTTTGTCCAGACCAAGGCTTCCAAATCATAATTAAATTATTATAGTCTGTTTGATAAAAATCATATTGATCCAAACCAATCACCACCTTGTCCATCGGTTTCCTCTAGAATAAATAAGGTTTATTGATCCATACATATTTAAAAAAAAAAAAAAAGACACTCTGAAACAGAGCATGTGATCGACCATTTCCTTTTCGCATCCACATCTAGAACATTTAGTATCACAGTTTAGACATCGACTCTGTAGCCATGAATTGACAGTTAAACCTCTTGTTACTAGTCAAAAAGGTAGACATTAGGTAACTCAGTTCCGTTTGGTTTGGTACGGACTACGGAGAATTCAACTTTGTCCCAGATAGAATTAAATTTTAATCAATTATTTACAGTTAATAATATCGTGGCATTTTAATTATTTAAATGTGTTTACTATATATACTTTGGTAATATTTGGTTTTCAAATGAATTTCAGTTAATTCAAGTCAGTTTGATTTCACAAAATTCAGGTTTAATCATGTTATAACGATATTAAGTTGTTGACCAAAAAAATAAAAAAAACGAAATTAAGTTTAGATTTCGGTTCAGTTTGGTTTTTTTCCTCATTCTCAATCTCATAGTGAGATGGAAAAAAGTTTTTGGTTGATAAAGAAAAAAAATGTTTTTGGGATAAAAATAAGAATAAAAAGGAATTATAGTTTCCACCAATGGGATTTTGAAGCATCAATATATTTGGGATGCAATTTTGGAGCGTGAGTCGGATGATTTGTTCCCAATGCGGTGTGATTTCTCGAAGGCTTCCGATGCCCTAATATTACCTCTTGGCTATATATACTCACTACCCCCCACTCCTTTTCTCTCATCTCTTCCTCTTGCTCAATTCTTTGACAAGTATATGTTTTCTTTAGTGTTTTTAATCTTTTTTTTTTTTTTCCTGGGTTTTGATTTAGTTATGTGACGAGCTTTCTCTCCAAGAAATCTGATACTAAAAGATGGAGCAATCTGAAAATTGTGGTTGCATAATCCAATAGTAAACGTCACAAAGCAATAGGGTAAGCCATAAAGACGTTGATGGAGCTTTAGGGCTTCTCCGTCTTAGGCATCTACTGATGGCTCTCATATTCCATTGCCTTGCGGAGCGGCGTCGCTGCTTTTACCGTTTGGGACCGGCCATGAGATCTATATTCCTCTTTTCTATTTTTTTCAATTTCTCTAGTTAGGATTTTGAGGCTTAATCTTCATTTGTTTGTTATTTAATTATTGTTTTGGATTAGAAGTAGAGGCAGTGATGAACGAGAATGTCATGCACCACTCTGATTCTTGTGCTGATAACTATCTCTATCCCATATTTTTTCTGAGCCTTTTTTTCTGAATGGTTCCTAATTGTTATTACCCTTTTAGATGTGGTCTGAAATAGTGTCATTGTGGTTCACTTGTGAATTGTGTTAGTGTGGTGGTGTTACAAATTTTGTTTATATGGCGGCTTGGCTTTTTATATTTGTTACCACTAATGCAATTGGTTAATTGGATTTCCATAATAAATTTATTATGTTGATGGAAGGTATTGGGTCGGACTTGTAGCTGATGCCGAGGGTTGAGAGCTTGTCTCATACGTTGATTGTTTGAATTCTGAAGATTTGGAAGATCCCGTAAGGGTGTTTTGTCTTCATCACTTTATCCCTTCAGCGTTGTGGTCTTGTGGAGATGTTCGATTTCTTGAGGCCCTTCAATTTTTGTTATCGTTATATGGGTTTCTGTAAGTTGTTACAATGTTTTCAATTCGATATGGTTAATATGAGAACTTGTTACTTGTATCTTGGATTGCTATTTGGTTCTCCTCAAATCGGACAATAATATTTCAAGTTGCTATTATAATGGAGAATGATTCGTAACTAAACGACCAGCTTTCATATACTAGTTTACCAAATTAGTGTAGAAACAGAGAGAGGCCAGATGGATTTAGTTAAAGTCAAGAGCAGAGAACTGGACAAGGTGTTATTTTTTGGTCAACAACAAGAAATGTCGGTTATGTTGTTTAGAATTCTTCTTTTTGGGTTAACCAGGTTATGTTCCAAAAATAGTAGGGTAACAGTTGTACAAGTAAAAAGTAAGGAGATAAAGTTTTGATCAGAAGAAACACTCGCATCAAAATTTACCGGTCAACCAGACAGTTTTGCTCAAAACTGTAATTCAAGTTAAATCCTTAATAACTGATGGAAGAACCCGATTTGTTGTCTTCAAACTCTCTTTTTCCTATTCTCGTCGTTTTTTAACTCAATCTATTATTCTTCTATAAATATAATGCCCGTAACCTAATTATTCTTCAGAACATCTGTTCTGGACTTAAAACATTTATCGATCATTTTATCAATCGGTGCACGGAGAAAACTTAACTAGAGCTTTTTGATTACTCAGGTATGTCTGTTTTTTTATTTGTCGAGATGAGCATTTATTAGTAATAAGTGAGTCCTACTAAGTTAATGAATGTGGCAGATATAGAAATGGTGGGAGGAATATCGAAAACAGAGGAGATAAACTTCACAGAGGTGTGGGAGACGACATGGGAGACACCTTACATTATGCGTCTGGCTCTCTCGGCTGGCATTGGAGGTCTCCTTTTCGGTTACAACACTGGAGTCATCTCAGGGGCGCTTCTCTACATCAAAGAGGACTTTGCCGTGGTAGACAATAAGAGATGGCTCCAAGAGATCATTGTGAGCATGACAGTGGCTGGAGCCATTGTTGGAGCGGCTATGGGAGGATGGTACAACGACAAGCTTGGTAGGAGGATATCTATTCTCATTGCGGATGTGCTCTTCATCGTGGGTGCCGTGGTGATGGCGGCTGCTCCTGCGCCGTGGGTCATCATCCTTGGCAGACTCTTGGTGGGTTTCGGGGTTGGTATGGCTTCCATAACCTCGCCGCTTTACATATCCGAGATGTCTCCTGCAAGAATCAGAGGCGCGTTGGTCAGCACCAACGGACTTCTCATCACCGGAGGACAGTTTCTGTCCTATCTAATCAACCTCGCTTTCGTCCATGTAACAAACCAAACCAACTCATAAAAAAAAATGTACTATATTTTTGATTTGAAACAGCTCCTAACTTACTGATCACTCACACAGAAACCAGGTACATGGAGGTGGATGTTGGGAGTCTCGGCGATTCCGGCAATCATCCAGTTCTGCTTGATGCTGTCACTGCCAGAGTCTCCGCGTTGGCTCTACAGAAATGAGAGGAAAGCCGAGTCAAGAGACATCCTCGAGAGAATATACCCGGCAGAAAAAGTTGAAGCGGAGATAGCCGCACTCAAGGAGTCTGTCCTGGCAGAGACAGCTGACGAGGCTATTATAGGCCACACCTTCTCTGATAAACTCAGAGGCGCTCTCGCGAACCCAGTTGTCCGCCACGGGCTGGCAGCAGGTATCACCGTCCAGGTTGCCCAGCAGTTTGTGGGAATCAACACAGTCATGTACTACAGTCCCACTATTCTGCAGTTTGCAGGTTATGCGTCGAACAAGACAGCCATGGCTCTTGCCCTCATTACCTCCGGTCTCAATGCGGTGGGGTCAGTAGTTAGCATGATATTCGTAGACCGTTATGGTCGGCGCAAGCTTATGATCATTTCCATGTTCGGGATCATATCTTGTCTTGTCATGTTGGCTGCCGTCTTCAATGAAGCCTCAAACCACGCTCCCAAGATCAATAAGTGGGACTCCATAAAGTTCGCTCCAAACGCTACTTGTCCCGCATTTTCCCCCTTCACAGCCTCCCATGCTGCTCCCTCCAACTGGAACTGTATGAAGTGTCTTAGATCCGATTGCGGATTCTGCTCTAACAGATCAGAGGAGGTAATAAAAATAAAGTCTCTATACTCAAAACACACACAATGACAGTACTAGCGATGAATTAAAGAAGATTTTTATGTTGGGTTCATATGTGTTTTGTCACAGTATGCACCTGGAGCATGCGTTGTTCTGTCTGCTGATATGAAGGCCTTGTGCCATTCTAAAGGCCGAACCTACTTCAAAGACGGATGCCCCAGCAAGTTCGGGTACTTGGCCATCGTCTTTCTCGGCCTCTACATCATTGTGTACGCACCTGGTATGGGCACAGTCCCATGGATTATCAACTCTGAGATCTATCCTCTTCGCTACAGAGGGCTCGCAGGAGGAATAGCTGCAGTCTCAAACTGGATGTCGAATCTAGTAGTGAGTGAGACATTTCTGACACTGACACACGCAGTCGGGTCATCGGGAACATTCCTACTCTTTGCGGGGTCCTCCACAATCGGGCTATTCTTCATCTGGCTGCTTGTGCCTGAGACCAAAGGGCTTCAGTTTGAAGAAGTGGAGAAGTTGCTAGAAGGAGGGTTCAGGCCTAGTTTGTTGCGGCCGAGGACCAAGACCAATCAAGTGGAAACGCCTTAGAAGTTGTGGCTGCAAAGCCAAACAACAACACATACAAATTTTCTTAGTTTGTCATGTCATATTCTTTTCACTCTGCTCATTACAGCTGAGACTCGGAATGATCTAATCAGAGACAGACCCGTATATAATTGTTAGATCGCCAATGGCGCAAACTCAAACTTATACATAGATGATCATATTATCAAACTTCACTCTTTTGTTTCACAAGCTTTATCATACTAACGCTAACGAACTCCATCCATTCCTTTTTAAAAAATTTTTACTTGAAAGTTCATATGTTTTCTGAACAAGAATCAAAGATTCTTATTTAAAAAAGAAACTAAAAAAATTTGATGTGAAGCACTAAAACTAATAGGAGAATGCTTTAGCAATGAAGAAAGAAAACGTAGCAAGCTGTTTGTTGTCTCGTACAATGTTAACTTAATCTGGTCTAGTGATACAAAGGAGACATATTTACCTCTCGTTGCGAGCAAAGAGGTTACAAGTTGGCAAATTTTTGAAGCTTAAGAACATTTGTGAGTTGCACAGAAGAGCAAAACTCAAGTCTGTAGAATCTTGATGCCATAAACACAGATCAACGGATGTTCCTCCACGCTTGCCTAGGCTAATCAGAAGAAAAAAAAAAGAAAAGTTAAGTTGAAAAGATATTTAGGAGTGATAGAAAGTGTAAAGTGGTAACCTTTAATCGGTTTTTCATTCAACAAGGGTCCTTCCCCTTGGATACCAATGAATCATTAGACATTACAATGTAAAAATTGAGAAACATCTAGCTATATACTCATGTCCAGGACATCATCAATTGTCTGAGGAAACTAGTTATAAGGTAATGTTAATATCGACTGAAGAAAGAAAGTTGGGACAATTGGTAGATCCAGTCTTTAATGGAGAATATTTCTCCATCGTAATGGCCAATAGACACTAATAGAGTGTGAATTTCAGTACCGGAATATGTAAACTGAAATTCACACTCTATTAGACACACACACACTGAAACACACACTAAGGATTCTGCTAGAAACATTGGATTGCTTAATGAAACTGACAGCGAAAACACACATACAATCATCCAATGGGACTCTAAAGACTAAAATACAATTCTAATTAGTTAAGTACAAAGTACAAACCCATGATTCCTAAACAAAAAACAAATGAGCCAAACAGAGCCACATTATCTGACTGCCCGAATATCAAATAAAAGTAGAGGGAGAGGGAGAGAGAGAGAGAGAGAGAGACCTGTCCAAGAATTGAGGATCAAGAGAATCTTCACCAAAGAAACAAAGAAATGATCAAGAGCCAAAAACCAAAACCAGTGTCCGCCATTTTCGAGGAGAAAGAGATTATGAATTCTGAGAAGAAACAAAAAAATGCAATTTATTAGTATAAATCAATAATGAAAGGCCTCTCTAGTAATATATAAGCCCAATCAAGGAGAGCAAAAAACGGCGTCGTACGCAAGTTTGCAAATAAACCCTGCGATTTCGTCTTTCTTTTGTTCAGTTGACCTGAAACTTGCGGAGAAGGGTTGCAGAGACAAAGAGAGAGAGAGCGATCAAATGGGTATAATCAAGAGCTGTTTCCAATTCATGGTGGGATCAGTTTTCGGCGTTTACTTGGCCCAGAACTACAACGTCCCCAATATTCGGAAGCTCACCAACACCGGTATGGTCGTCGCCAAGCACGTCGAGGAGAACTATCGCAAACCCAAAAAGGACGATCCCCAATGATTTCGTACTTCCCCAATCTCTCTCTCTATCATTCGGTTTCTCTTCTAATTTGTGGACTTATTAGGGTTTGTCATGTCTTTTGGTTTTGGGAATTGAAGAAAATGGAATCATGATCGTTCTTTAGCATATTGAATTTTGGGATTCGAGGGTTTCTTATTGATTCATAGAGTGAGATCGGAAACTTCAATTATTCTCCGATTATAGACTCATTGTAAATGCAAGGGCTTGTGTTGTGGCACTTTAAACCAATTACTTTCAACTGTGTTTGGATCAGTCATTGTGTCATTGTTAATGTATTGACAGGTCTGAAATGTGAAGGTGAGCTGTATAGAGAAGAATGGAGGTGTTTGGTGCAAGCCATATTTTGGCTCTGCCATCTGTTGCAGAGATTTGATTTCACTAGTCAGTCAAGTTGATTTATTGACAAGGTTTTTTCTGGATGCATGGAAGTTCTCAGGTGTTGGGTGGTGCTTTTGCTTGCATTCTTGTTTTATTACTGATCACTAAACTCAGCTATGTATACTCTTTTTTTTTTTTTTTTTTAATTTTTTTTNTTTTAAGTTTCTTTGTCAAGATGTAATAACCACAACCCAACCAACATCTTGTTAACTTATTGATGATTAATGATTAATGATCATACTCTTCTTCTTATTGATTCACTCTCATGTTGTTTCTGTAGCTCTCTATTTGTTCAGAAGAGGAATTTGCGTATTATTGCAAATTCCCAAATTTATATAGATATGTGCTGGTGTACACCTCCAATGCTTGCTCTGTTCATCTACAATCTCTCATTCTTAGAGAAAACAACTTGTTCATCTAGACATACAATAATTGGATGATATTAAACTAGTGTATACCAAAAAGTTCAATGGTGGCTCTAACATGTTTTGACTTTTTCTCTTTTCTTAGCAGTCTCATCATATTATCCTTAAACTCGAACATCTGACTCGGTCCATCTCCTCATTGGCATCTCAATTTTCTTCCGTAAATTATTTCCTAAATGTTTGGTATGTAGGAAAGTTGTTATTAATTCTACTTTAGAACCAAACTTTTGTTGGTTTAATCAATTGTTGTTTTTTTTAGTTTATTGCATATTTATAGGGCCCCATATTTATATACAGATTGTGGATGAAACGTGTAAGGATGGGACTTGTCAATAAAATAGCGTACAACAAATTGAATCTCTTCTCGCATACATTCCCTTCTTAAATTATCAAACTCTCCATGTCTAATGAACCCAAGAACCCAAAAATATAAAATAAGCACACCTCTACATAGATAAACTAATTATAATAGTCCATATATATATTTACAGCAAGTCGGGTGAAGCTCTGCCGTCTGACGGAAATGAAGGAGCCGATGATGCGGCGGCGCACCCTCATGCTCGCAGAGCAACTCTCACTTCCATCGGTATGTTATATATGTACATCATACTGTATACGTTTCTCTTATCTCTCTTTTAGTTATATCTAAACATTTCATGCATCTTCCATTCTTCTCTTATTTTCCAAACTCGTAGTTCTCTTGTTTTCTTTTCTTTTTAAATTTAAAGATGTTGTTAATAAAGGAAACAGTTGGTTCTGTAAATTGTTTTGAGTGAAACCATTGTAGTTGACTTGTTGCTCGATCATCCATTAATTACAAATTAAATGCAAACAGCGTTGCACATACTCATCATACATTTCTCACAATATCTCCCTTTTTCATTTTCATGTAACTTATTACATTCACTATAAATATGGTTTTAAGCTAAAAGTTGTTTTAAAAGATTCTCATTTTATAATTTCAGCATAACTTTGTGTGAAAATCCATCAGTCATACTTAAAATGGTAAAAAATGTAAATAGAATATAATTCTAGGGTTTGACAGAAAAACAGTATAAACACTTATATTAAGACGAATGAGTGTTGAGCAAAATATTAACTTGGAGGCCAAAATCAGTTTCAAGTTATAGTGATAAACGCAGATGTGGGATGTGTCCGTTGTCAAGACAGAGTCTCTAAGATTGTCTCCAAGATGACCGGTGAGCCCTCTTATACATACTATTACATATCACCAAATGTTTTCATTAGTTAATGTCTTAATAAAACTATACAATAATTATCGATTAAACCCACAAGCAACTTGCTATTTAAGTATTCTTATTTATGCTAAATTCTAATTTTGTGACTGCTACCTACCGTTTACCATCGTCCTTATTCGCCCTTAAGAACCATCCACGATCTTTTGTTTAATCTTAATTGTCATAATCGGATTTCTAGAATCAAATTCATTGATTTAAAAAATGAGAGAAGGAGACAGAATAAATACGTATGTACTTGACCAAAAACAATGGTGTTTGGCAGGAATTGAAGAATACGTGGTTGATTTAAAGAAGAAGCTGGTCATGGCACGAGGTGACTTTAGGCTGCGTTTGGGTTCTCATCAACAAGTTAAGGACGTAGTCTCTCAAACTACTCCTCAAAACGCCAAACGCTTTTTTCGACCTCTAAACCTCTTCCTTCACTCCATTTTTTCCCCATGTTTATGTCCAAGAATATTATAAAGTCTCTCACTTGCTACAAAACGCATTACACTAATTAATAGTGGTACAAAGTGATTAAAAATATTATTATGTTGCAAAGATTCTTGTATTACTTTTATTTTCATACTGATATATCGTAATTTCATAAGCATATGTAAAACAAAATTTCCGGTGACAACAAATCAAATATAAAAAGAAAAATCGATATCTAAATAAACAACCACACGATTATTCAAAAATTATGGCAAACAAGAATTGCTTAATTTATTGAGAAAGAAATTAATGTAAAATTGGGCGTTATTGAGGTTAGATAAGAAGCATTACAAATCCCCAAAGAAGCCATTTTCCAAATTAATAAAAACAACAAAGTGGAGAGTACCGTTCATACTCATTGGCCTTCTTGTGGTATACTCAGTTCTTCAGTGTCACCAACTGCTACCTCAAATGTCTGAGAATGGTAAGTATAGGCAACGTATAACTGCTTAGGTTGGCCGGGACATGGATCGCAAAAGCCCATGATCCCTGATTTCTTCACTCCCTCATGGAGCTTGAGCTGCCCTGAGTCACTCACTAGGAAGTTCATGGGCACTGTCACGTCAATGACTCCCGAATCCACTCCATCCACTCCTTCGTGTCTTCTTTCTATCGCTTTTGGGTCACCATACAACGCTTTTGTTACTATGAGTCCATCTGTTTCAGCTTGCCGGTTTTTCTTCCTTGTGGCTACGGTTTGTAACAATTGCTGGGCTTTCTCAGCCGCTGCCCTTGCTTCCCCAACCTAAAACCCACATGTTTTTTTAGAAATTTCATAATGTACCACAAAATCATAAGGAATCTCGCTTGGTTACCAAACACGTAAGTAACCATCACCTGGCCCCAAGTTTTCTCCATATTCTCCAAGGCCTTTCGTTTTTCTCTTTTACGCAAATACGGCTTCACCACAAATTTCTGCGTGGAACAGTGAAAGTGTTTAAATCAGGCAAACACCTTTTAACAAGAGAGCAAAAGTAAATGATATAGACAGGTTCCAATCACTCACCTTTAACAAAAAGTAAAGAGATGTAGGAACAATGAATGCTCCAGTTGCAAATACTGGACCTAAATGTGAGGAAAGCAGAATCTGCACGTTTTAAAGATAATCATCATGGATATGTTAAGGTGTCAAAAGTGAAAGACTTCCTCAGAGTATAACACACATGTCAGGTTTTTGTCTATAATTGAGTTGGTAAGGGTGGGAGACTTAAGTATGATGCTCTAGAATCCATCCCTAGGCTTTTATAATTTTGTTCTTTGGTTTTGTTGGTTTGTGGTTTTATAATATATTCTACTCCAGAGATTAAAACAAAATCTGTTCTGTTCTTATCCGAAGAACACCAGAGACGACACCACAAGAAAAGAAAAGGAAGAAATCAACACTCACAGGAACAATCAGCTTCTGGCCACCACGGTGTAGCTCTAATTTCCAAAAAATACCCTACAACAAAAGTATAGAGTATCGGATATAAGCAGACTGCATAATAGCTAAGATGACTCTAAAAAGTTCTAAGGAATAATTTACCTTGAGTCCTATTGTATACATCATTCTTACGGTACTGAACTCAGAAATCTTCCTTCCGCCACCAACCTCAATTTCAATCGCATTGCTGAAAAAGTTATAAAAATTTATCCAAAGTCAAAATGAGAACAGTAATTTTGCCACACATGTAAGGGCATTTAGAAAAAAGGATTTCCATCTTCTCGCACATCATAGATTAGGTTGGCTAGGATTATCTGTCAATAAAACATACCTTCCAAATCTACCTACAATGCGACCATGAGATTTGGATGAAAGTTTACGAGTATAACGCGCTGATGCTCCGAGTCCACCAGTTTCAATCTAGTAATAGGAAGATCATAACTAGAGAAAGTAAGAGAGATGGCTGAGGTGGAACAGTCGGAATGCAATATGGCAATCTCGGAATGCAATATGGCAATCAGCGTACCTTTAAGTCACCAGCAGCAGCTACATTCTCGTCTCTCTTTTTCCACCCGACTGTAATTGCTGATTGCATACCCAGTGCCAGTTCAATCTGGATGGAAAAAACTATATGAAAATCGAGAAAACTGCTTTCTCGCCTTATTAGAAGGTCAAATCAAAACCATACAGGGAGAACATACATTTCCGCTTGAAGTTTCTGAAAGCTGTCGAGTCCACGTGTTGGTAAGATTAATGGAACCATCACTCAAAGACTTCGAAATATTGATAGTGGCAGTTGAATGTATGGTTAACTGACTGTCCCGACAAGAAACCCAAAAGAGTCAAATAAACAGATACCGTTAAAGATGCCTAAAATTAAATTAACTGGAAAAGCCATGAGCCTACCGTGTTGTCTGCAGTCCAATAAGTGACTGCAAACCCGTTGAAGCGACAAACTCTATGGATGAAACTGGAGAAAGCTGCCGTCTCAGAATAGCAGTAGCAATTCCGCCGCCAGACTTTTCATTGGCGGCCAAATTCCCACCAATGGCAAGAGCATCATCTTTTGACAACTGAGACTGCACTTGACTAGCCATAACCATTCTGACAGTTGCAGATGCAAACACAAAAGAAAAGAAAAGGCATCAAACACTAAAAATAACTTCAAATGGAACAAAGTAAATGTCAAAGAGAAAGTATTGAGATCCCAAAATTCTCACACAAGATAATGAATACACACAATTACATAAGAAGAAAACAGAAAGAAGATATCTTTTCTCAACTCCCATTTGCTATATAAAAACTCCAGACTAGTAAGTGTCTCCAAGGTCAAGTTGGGCACCTAAATCAAGAACCATGCTATCAAAAATACCAGAAAAGAAGAAGAAAATACGTACCCTCTCATGATGCCATCACCGCCTAAAAAATGAGGGACAGACAAATTGAAGATAATTGAACCGGTGGGTAGAAAATGTGCCATCTTCTTGGCTTCTTCGTTTCTCCTCTTAATCCTTTGAAGCTCCTCTTTGATCTCGTCAGGCTTACTGAGCCTGGGACCAAGCTCTAATCCTGAAGTCAAGCCTTCCATGCCATATAAGTCATATATCAGCCTCTTAGTCTCATCCGATAATATCTCATATGCTTCACATATGCGTTGGAAGTTCTCTGTAGCCACCTCCTTCATCTAACCACAAATTCGAAATCAGCCCACTAGAAAAAGCTAATTCCTTTGTGTAAATTGATATCAACAACACACGAAGATAGATATCTAAAGTAGTAAAGAAGACCAGAAACGAATTGAAAACAGAGAATATCGATTGAGTAGATCGATTCGAGCAAACCTGAGGAGATTGGTACTTGTCTGGGTGATAGACTTGAGCCCATTGACGATAAGATTTCCTGATTTCTTCGTCGGAGGCTTCCGGGGACAAATTCAGGAGCGCGTAGAGCTCTCTGTTGGGCGGTCCCGTCGGTGCTGCTTCTTCGCCCATCATTGCGTAAGATTCAATCGCTTCAGTGATTGAATCTCGATAGATAGAGTCAAAGGAATGGATATAAGAAAGAGATGTTTCCGGCGCCGGAGGGTTTTAGGGGTTTTGCGGCGGATGAGGTTTTGTGACACCGCTGCTCTCAGCATTAGCTCGCTTTGTCGGCTTTGACCCTTGCTTGATTTCCAAGTCCATCCTCTTTTCCTTTCTCATCCTCAATATCTTCATCAAATTCTACTTTTGACACCTTATTTAATAGATTGTTCAATTTTGCCCTGTTTATTTTAATAATGGGCCTTAAATGTCTAAAAGGCCTCTGCTACAGCCCACAAAACAATTTCGATACCTAAAGTTAAAGTTATATTTGACAGAAGAATGAAGAAGCTCCTAGATAATCAGGTTTAGTTGGTAAGACAAAAAATAAATCAGCTTTTCTTTTGGTTTGTGAAGAGGTACACATCCAAACCAATTTAACTGTTGTTACCTTGAACTTCGAGGTTATTGTGGATGCGAGCATCAGCAAGAGAATATTTCCTAAATGACGTGTACCAAAAATAGATCATAAAATCGTTGTCGTATTAGCACGCTGCCAAAATGTGTGGAAAATTATTTTTATTGATAATGGAATTGATCGGAGACAAAAGCAAATGAATTCAACAATACAAGAACAAAATGTAAACTTCTTGAAAAAGACTGGATCCCACTCTCGAAACGTCCCCTGTACTTCGATAGGAGCTAAGCTGTTATACGAGCTACGCCATCAAAATGTAAACTATCTCTAATATGGGAAAGATTGTATTTATTCTGTGTTTTTAATAAACTTGGAACCGGAGGTACTCGTGTTATTCATTACCCAGTCCACACCTTGGCTCATAAACTCATTGAAGTAACCTTTTCATAATTAGTATAATACTATATAGTATTAATTAGAAAAACTAAAATGCAAAATACGTAGCAGTCAACAGAGAAAAAGGAGACACTTGGTGGATGTAAGCATCTCAAAGACCATTTCAGACAATATGGACCGATCGACGCGGTTTCAACTTTCAACACAGGAGGAGCTGTGTGGCATTGTTAATCAGTCAACGTTACTTCCTTTCCCTTCCTCTTTCCCTTTTATCTACTTTCCCCAAATCTTTCTCTTATAGGGTTTTCCCCAATATCCTAACTCTTTTTTTTTTTTTTTGGTCAATTCGTCAATACCCTAACTCTACAAATTTATAATACAGCCTAATGCACATACATATAACGAATTGGTACAACACGTAATCTTGTAATGTCCTCACAATAATAATAATAATATTTTTGTAGTTGTTATATCAAAATACATGTATTATAAAAATGTAAAACGGATATTGGTGTACGTCAGTCAATGTTAGATATCCCACACTTGGAAGTATTGTACGATCGTTTATTTCAAAGTGGTATAGTCACTGCCTAAAAAATACATTCATGGCAACCTTGTAAGAAATGTTACAGAACAAACGTAACAAGTATGATGACTATTGCAAGATAGGTGGAAAGATAGTGCAAAAAGTTTACCACTTAGTTACTCTAATTAGTAATTTCATTTTTTTTTTCTATTTCAATTCCTCTCAGTTCCAGTATTTTACTCCAATGATCGACCAATTACACCATAAATTTTACCTTTTTTTTTTCAATTTCTTGACAGAATTGACTTTGAATTTTAAGGGAAATAATAAAATAAATATGTAGGGGAAATAAAAAAAAAAATGAACTAGGATGAGATTGCACACCACTTGCCAAGAGGACAACGGCTCAGTCACATGGTCCGAAATTGACCATTTCCATAATACATATTAGCTGCCAACAAATAGGGGATATAAAATAAAAATACGGTTACTGTCTTTCATAATTCACCATCTTCTTGTGCGTTACATACATACAGACAGCGTTACAGATCTCTCTTCGTCCAAAAAATGTGACTAAAGATATATGCGAGTCTGTTAAACCCTTAAAATCTGGAATCAAAATCCATATATTTCCATTACAATAAGAAGTTCAAAATGTTTATTCGAATTACGAATGTAGGAATTGATCAATATGAAAGATAAATCAAGGGTGATATGTACTTGCATCAGAAAATGGAAAGTACAGAAATTCCTTAGTGGGCATTAAAATTTAGTATAATTTCAGTAATTAGCAACTAATAGTAGTAATTAACTTATTTTAGGCAAATAAGAGCAACCTAAAAGGTATATTATGCTCAACCTTTTTCTTCTTTAAAATTTTAAAATTTTTTAAAATAAAACCAAAAAATATATATATATATATATATATATATATATCATTATAATAATTTTCTCATTGGCCAGTCGCCATTATACCTTTTTAACCTTTCACAGTATCCCAGAAACCTTCCTCTCTTTGATACATTGGTGTGTATATATAAATACGCGTATGCGTTTACACATTCCCTAAAAAAAGTTCAGATTCTTGATAATTCTTTTATTTCATTTTTGGTTGCAATTTGGACATTGTTGTACAGAGAAGTCAAGTATGGATTTGCGGAGAGGCATGGTGTTACTGTGTTGGGTTCTGTCCCTTTTGGTAATCGAAACGACGGCGTATCGAGAGAGACAGCTGCTGCTGCAACCGCAGGAAACGGCGATAGATACCGCAAACGCGGTGGTGGCGGTTCAAGAACGGGGTTTGAAGACGCGGCGGCCGGAGCATAAGAACGCCTACGCAACGATGATGTACATGGGGACGCCAAGGGACTACGAGTTCTACGTGGCGACACGTGTCTTGATCAGATCTCTCAGAAGTCTCCAAGTGGAAGCTGATCTTGTCGTCATCGCTTCCCTCGACGTCCCTCTCCGATGGGTTCGAACCTTGTAAGTCTCTCTCTCTCTCTCTCTTCCGACCATTATAAAACGATGTGTTTTCATGTTTGACTTTTAAACCAATTAATACGCAGGGAAATGGCTTAAATGCAATAAATATTATATTATATACAATTTCTATTAATTTTTTTTGTTGACAAAAAAAAAACAAATTCTATTAAATTTTGTCATTTTTTAATTATTTTTATGCAAAAATGGAATTTCCCCCTACTAATACTGGCATATGAAACAGCAGTGTTTTTGTTTTTTAAAACAAATTTAAACTGGGATATTTCTTTCTTTCTTGGTTTCAAAATATTATTTTTTTAAAAGCTAAAGATTGGACTCTTTATTCTTTTTCTTAGAAATTGAGTTAGCTTGGAAAATGTCTGAACGAGACAACGAACGACTTATTCATAGAAAATATCGAGAACCAAAATAAGCTTTAAGAATTAGGATGGGTATCGGTTCTTTCCTTCTTCTTCTTTGGTAGGCATGATCCAAATAAGATTTAAAGTTTAAACACTGAAGAACTGTTCTTATTTTTAGTCCACTAGTTTTGTAATGCTTAAAATATGAACGTTAAGTAAAAGTTGGGGAGAAACAATTCTTACCAAAAAAAAAAAAAGTTGGGGAGAAACAAACGTTGAGTTGATAAATGTAGTTGACACTTAGACCCACGCATCTAACTCCATTTCAACGCGCCTATCTGTATAGAATATCTTTGATTACAAAAAGAGGTGTCGTCTAGTTTTAAAAAATTCTTTTTAAGTTTTTCTTTCATTTTCATGTTTTTTCTTTAATAATTTAGTATATACATTTTTTTAATAATCTTTTAAAAAAACATATTAACATAATATATGGGCAAACCGTCCGAATGGTATTTAACCACCTAAACAGTTGACTCTTTGAAATTTAGATATAAACCATAGGAATAGGATCTTAGTATGCAGAACCTTAGTCAACAATTCACCTCAAAAAAGTTGAAAACAATAAAGATCATGTGAATTAAAAGCGATTGGTAACAATAAAAACTTATTTCGTTGAATGAAAGCATATAAGGAGAGTTGTTTGACTTTACTGCCTTTGATTGCAAACCTTTTGGAAACAAGAAAGAGCTGCTTTGACCAAATTATTAATTTATGACCGGCCAATCTGCTGTATAGATCATGCAATAACGTCTACATCTCAATCTCAATCTCATAACTTATAATTTTTTATTTTTTTCGTCTCTCCGGAGACATTCAATAAAAAAACTTTAGTATTTTTTAGCAACACTAGGACTTGATATGCATATACAAATTACACAAGAATATATTTACTCTCAAAAACATGCATGCATAGCTTAATTTGTTTGTAGTTAGTACCTAACGTTTGTGTGTGTGTGTGTGAGCAGGGAAGAGGAAGATGGAGCCAAAGTGGTGAGAGTTGAAAATGTGGATAATCCGTACAGGAGACAGACTAACTTTAACAGTAGATTCAAGCTTACTCTGAACAAGCTCTACGCTTGGGCTTTGTCTGATTACGACCGTGTGGTCATGCTTGATGCCGACAATCTCTTCCTTAAGAAAACCGACGAGCTGTTCCAGTGCGGGAGCTTCTGTGCGGTCTTCATAAACCCTTGCATCTTCCACACTGGCCTCTTTGTGTTGCAGCCATCAGTGAAGGTGTTCAAGGACATGCTCCATGAGCTACAAGTTGGAAGAGAGAATCCGGATGGAGCTGACCAAGGCTTTCTTGTCAGTTACTTCTCCGATCTTCTAGACCAGCCTCTCTTTCGTCCTCAGAGTAACGGATCGGTGCTTAGTGGCCATTTGAGACTTCCCTTGGGATACCAAATGGATGCTTCTTATTTCTGTAAGTCTCAATTTAATCCATATTGTCTATAGACTATGATATAATATACATCTAGGCTAATGTAATAACATGATGATCTCTATGTTAATACTCTCAGATCTTAAACTAAGATGGAACATACCCTGTGGACCAAACAGTGTGATTACATTCCCAGGAGCTGTTTGGTTAAAGCCATGGTACTGGTGGTCATGGCCTGTTCTTCCACTAGGCATCTCATGGCACGAGCAGCGCCGCACCACTCTAGGGTAATTTTAATTTAGAAATGATGTGGACTCTCTCTCAAATTTTGTTATATAATGGTTGCTGTTAATGATACTGTGTGTGATCTTGCAACAGGTACTCAGCAGAGATGCCTTTGGCCATAGTCCAGGCAATGTTCTACCTTGGAATCATAGTGGTCACACGACTAGCTCGCCCTAACATAACTAAGCTATGTTATCGCCGCTCAGACCGCAACTTAACAGCGATCCAAGCAGGTTTCAAGTTGATCGCACTTCTCTCTGTAGTTGCAGCCTACATCTTCCCATTCTTCACCATCCCTCACACCATCCACCCACTCATTGGTTGGTCGCTTTACTTGATGGCTTCTTTCGCTCTCTCCTCCATTCCAATCAACACTCTCCTCCTCCCAACACTCCCTGTTCTCACTCCATGGATCGGCATTCTCGGGACGCTCCTGGTCATGGCCTTCCCTTTGTACCCTGATGGAGTGGTCAGAGCATTGTCGGTTTTCGCATACGCTTTTTGTTGCGCACCCTTTGTGTGGGTTGCATTCCGCAAGATCACCTCGCATCTCCAGGTTTTGATTGAGAAAGAGGTGTTGTTTCCACGGTTGGGAGACTCAGGGATCACCTCAGGCTTCAGCAAATTGTACTAGGAGACTTTATTTGACCTATTGCTTCTGTATATAGAAGATTGTTATTGTTTCATTCACATTACATTTATACCAACTCATTCTAACCTTATTTATTTTACCTAGTCAAAGTATCAATTTTGGCAGCATGATTTCACAACTCTTCATTTTTTTTTTTTGTAGAGTAATAATCCTTGTTTGTTTTCGTTCAACTCACTCTCTTGGATTCACAAACAAAATAAATGGAAGTTTAGAACATGAAACTATGAAAGTTAAAGAACACAAACAATTGAGCAAGTACACTCTGTTTCTCTCTGTTCTTATTTGTGTCCCTCTTTGATATCCCTCTCTTCTTACAAAAGCCCCCTAGACTTCTTGTAAGCTCTCCACGGAAGCCCTCTCCATCACATTCAACCCTCTGAGGCTCTGATGCTCTAGAATGTTTCACTTCATCTACACATATAGCTGTTAAGTAGGTCAAGTGAATCCAAATGACCCTTTCCACACAGACCTCTGTTCTTCATTCCCTCTGATGTGAGAGACCTCTATGCTCACGATGCTTGTGCACAGGGTTCCAAATCCAATATTAAGACGGCGCGTTTTCTTTGGGCCACTTTATCTATCACCCACTGGGCTACCCATTAGCGATTACCCCTAATCCAATTTGTTACGAAACACGAATGTATCCATATCCATAGGTTGTTAGAGGTTTTATTGAACTCTATAATTATAATGTTTTTGTCGAAATAATGCGTTATTTTTTTAAGAGTTTTGAAATACTAGTAAAAATTTGGGGTTATTTTGTTCATAATTTTAGCAGACGTTAATAAAGATTTGATTTTATATTAATACTTTAATAAATTTATAAATATATCTTTCTAAGTTATATTACAAAGATTCAAATGCGAGATAGGAAGTGATTTTTCTCAAACGTTTCATAGACCACATAACGAAATTGTAAAGATCTGTAATTTGTAAAGTAGCTTAACATAAAATTATTCTCAAACGTTTTTTTTTTTTTGGTGGGAGGGAGGAGACAAAGTGTCTCCCCTTATTCATTCATAAAAAAATCAAACACAAATTCCACTTTCGTCTCAAACGTTTTATAGACCACATAAAAAATTTGTAAAGATCTGTAATATTTGTAAAGTAGCTTGGCCTTTGGGAAGGCACCAATATTATCAGGAGATACAAATTCCACTTTCGTCTCCTTCGTACAATGGCGATAGTACGGACACAACGTAGCACGTGCGCCTCAGCCCACCATTTCTAACCTCATCTGTAGATTGTCTCAACTTTTGTACGTTCCTTCTTCTTTTTATGCTTCTTTGTATATTTTAAATCATTTTTACCGTAAAGAGAAACAATTCTAAGGACAATATCTTTTTTTTCTGGACAAACTGGAGTGAATTTATTGTCCAGAAAAAAAAATAAAAAATATATATATATATATATATTTTTTTTTTTTCTGGACAATATTTTTTTTTTTTTTTTTTTTTTTCTGGACATTATCTTCACTCCAGTTTGTTCTTACGTACCCCTATAATTCCAAACTAATG
Organism: Erysimum cheiri; assembly: GCA_900406345.1. Classification (NCBI taxonomy): domain Eukaryota; kingdom Viridiplantae; phylum Streptophyta; class Magnoliopsida; order Brassicales; family Brassicaceae; genus Erysimum; species Erysimum cheiri. The sequence goes on from OVAQ01000017.1 coordinate 66,483, forward strand.
ATTACGTTAGATGTACAGAGCCTTGTAGGTTAGTGATTATTTTTATCTTTCTTATAAGTTCCAATAACCAATAAATGATGGCACTAATTAAACCGTGAAGCGTACTGATTTGACTTCCTTTGAGCGAATGGTGTGAATGTGCTGTTTTCTTCACGAATCACACATTGCTCAGTGTTATTATTAAGAGCGTATGTTGTTAAACCGTTAGTCATCAAGACTAAAGCGAAATTTACAACCTCTTATATCTTCTAATCTTTTTTGGTATGCTGAAGGCTTGAAGCTTTACATGAACAAGAACTAGATTTTTTTTTTTTTTTTTTTTTTTTTTTTGGGGTGGGGTTTTCANTTTTTTGTAGTGATGTGGTTTACATAAGTGACTGGAGGCGTTACATTTATCATTATTTTGTTTTTTTGACAGCAGACGTTACAATTTTTTGTTGTGATCAAAGATATTGATTTTTTGTGTGTATTTTATAATGTGTCGAAAATATAATGATTTAGCCAGTAGGTCAAAAACGGAAAGATGAAAATACTCTAGTTTTGGAAACTGGGATATGAGGATCTAATCACCTAGGATTCTCTATCTTGTACTCGTCATCGTTGGATATATCACATCAACATGTTTAATCACTTTATTTTCTTTCTTTTTTTTTTGTGTGCAAAGTTTAATTATATATCACATATATTCATCAAAAATTAAAAGGGAAAAATACGACAGCAAAGCTTTTTCTTTTTTAATTAAATTAAAATACAAACACCCTTTCTTATTTGTGAGAGATTAACATATGTAGTCACGTAGTAATTCAATTCATAATAATTTATTTTCATACTCATTACAATTTTTATTTAGTATGTGATCAGATACTGAGATCTATTATGTACTACTTGATACTCATACTGAGATATTGAGTATCTATTATATTGGATTTTAACTTTTAGATGATATAATTCACAACACTTAAAAATTGTTACAGTCTTAATGTTATTGTAAAACACAGTTAATGGTCTAGTCAAAATATTTCTTTAAAAGTAGGTGAAATAAAACGATAGTTAAATAAACATATGGAAGAGGAAGAATGAAACCTCAATAATCTTGAGAAAATACTGTAGCCATTATTTGACAATGATGTTGATTTGGCCCCATGATGTCGCGCGATGCAACATACGGCTCACGTTTAAACACATAGCTAGGCGTACCCCCCTCCTATATATAATAGCGATAATCTAAAAATACATCTAAGATCTAATATTTTTACGTTTGTAAGATTAACAAAGATCATTCAAAACATAAATATTCAAGTTTCTGTATCACAATCTAGTAGATCGACGACTCTTGGTCCAATATACCAATCAGTTCCAAGTCTATTTGCAGTTCGCGAAGGACAACATAGAGCCAAAGAGAACTTAATTAATTTACACTAAAATAGAAGTTCTTATTACAAAAATTCTTACACCTTTGTGCCCTCCAAAAAGGATCGTCATCAATATGAAGAATTATTGCCCTCCATTGTTCTAAAAAAATATATCACGAAAATACCTATCTTTTAATACTTGTTTTGCTCATAAAAAAAAAGGAAAAAGAACAAAATCTATCTTTTAATACTTGTTTTGCACATATGGATATTATTAAAAATCTTAAAGCTTTTAAAACCCAGCTTCCCTCTTTGTTAGGTTTTTCCAACTTATACCAAGAAAACTGTTGTTTGTTCGGATGGAAATGATCAGTTGTTAGGATGTAATTGCTGGGTTACGATAAGTTGTAAAGTTAAATGATAATTTGCTGGAAAAAAATATTATCTCTCTATCTATTTTCAAATAAAAATTAGGAATTGAAACATCATTTCCATGATTCAAAGAAAATTATATTTATAAAAGCTTAATAGAAACCTAAACAACCAATTTAAGATAGTCAAATGGCTCATGTATATTGAAAAACTATGATTTATATTCTTCACTAGCAATAACAAAGATATCAAGTTTTTTTTCACAAAATAAAAGTTTAGTCTCTCTTTATTACTACTACTCTTTAGTCCGGAATCCTGCGGTTAAAACAAACAAACAAATAGAGACTAAATAGAAAACAACAAGAAAATAGGATTTCAATGAAAATCAGTCCCAACAAAAAGTACATTAAATACAGCACACTCATTAAATAAAAATGGGCCAACGGGTCTTTTCATTTCCAACTTTATATGGGCCAATAAGCTCACGGCAAAAAGGAGAGTAGCCATAAATTGGGAAACTGGAGAACGACAAGAAAAATATACAGTAGTATGTAACACACAAATTCAACAGAAAAGTTAATAAAATTTGTCTCTCGTGCTATTTTACCTTCTTTTTTGTTCTTTCTCATTTTATTGTATCTTCTCTAATACAAAAATCTGAGGCCATTTCCTGAATCTTTTAGAGAAAACACGGTCGAGGTTGTATGTTACATAATATGCTCGATCAACAATAAACTAGATAAAATAACTTATACATTAATGATACATACCAAAAAATCTATAAATCTATTATGCCAGCCTTATTGGAGAAAAATATCAATGTCAGACCTAAAAGTAAATGACAAGTTCAGAAACATAAATCTGATCATCTTTAGGGAAATAAACAGTTGTGGAAAAAAAAAAAAAAAATACAGGGCTACAAACACAGATGGGACTCTGTCAATTTTCACTGACGTTCATATTTTTAACAGAAAACCTTTTACTTACATATCACAGATTTTCACACTTAAGAAAATCTTAAACCATTAATAATCATACAATTTTGGACTTTTTATTTTTGTGTCAATACAATTTGATTATCCGGGTAGTTTTCAACGTCAAAATTTTTCCACATGACAATAATAATACATACAAAACGACACCGTTTTGGGGTTTCTAGTAACTTTGAGAGAGGAAAGGTTCTTCGTCGGGGAAAGAGTCCCAAAAGCCGTCGATTTTGTGGTTCACGTCGAGCAAGAGATCGGGAAGATCGGAGAACGCGTCGTCGGAAATTGTTGTCATAGCCGGAGATGACGTTTCCGTGACAGTGGGAGACGGCGACGGCGAGGGAGACGACGTCTCTACTTCCATGTCAATGGCCACTGCGGCTGCAGCTGCGGCGGCGGCGGCTTGGATGTCTTTAGGGTCGACGCTAGCCGGTCTAGGGAGGTGGTAAGCGAGCTCCGGGAAGTTGAGGTGAGCAGAGCCGCCTTTGATGGCTAAAGCCGCCACGTCGTGAGCACGCGCCGCCATCTCCGCCGTGGAGAAAGTACCGAGCCAGATTCTTGATTTCTTCTTTGGCTCTCTGATTTCGGACACCCATTTTCCCCATTGTCTCATTCTGACCCCTCGAAAAGTTGGATGCTTGGAAACAACCTTTTCATCATCATCATCTTTGATGAGTACTCTTTTCTTCTTTGGATTATTTTTCACTCTTCTCTCCGTCGTTTGCGCCGACGAATCCTGGAATCTCCGGCAGCCGTCACGTTCCATTTCTTGGACTTATTGATTCTGATTTAGTAGAAGGGATTAGTGTCACGAAAGAGTTTATTTAGTGGCCGGAAGACTTCAGAGAAGGAAATAAAATTGGTTTTTTTGTTTTTTATTTTCGGGTGAGAGTATGAAGGAGGTTTGAGAAGGAAGAGGTCGGTGTGTTGTTATTATATACATCCAAATTTATTAGAAAGCAGATTTTCTTTTCTTTTGTAGGTATTAAATACGTACTATACGATATATAAAACATATGTATAAGCCATATGGGATTCTGAGTAATAGTCTCTCAACTGTAAGAATTGGAGGTCCATCAAGATATGATAATACGGAAAGATATTGTGGTTTTTGATTTATAAGAAATGACGATATGCTAAATAGCATTTAAAACTAAAATATCTGTAAGACAATAGAAAAAATAATTGTTTTTACTGTCTTCTTTTAACTTATTATCTCTGCGGTATACACATTACCTATCAGTTCATCGAAAACCAGAAAACACTACTTTTCTGTAATAAAAACATTTTTTTTTTTTTTTGTTAAGAAATCTTGTGTTTACCTAAGTTCATCGGATAAACCTCATCGAAATTAAAAAATACCATTATATTTTTTTATATAATAGTAGAAAACACTAATTTTTTTATAAAAAAAATCTTATGTTTACCTAAATTCATATTATTAAACACCATGAAGTATAATTAAATAAATTAGATGCGTGCACTGGCTACATGCATATAGACAGACATATGTACACAACTTTCTTAAAATGTGGAGAAATCAGTATGTGTATAGCATCTTCATTAAGAAAATGTATATATAGCATATTGATACAAAATAAGATAAATCCTAGCGTTAGAAGTTACAACGAGAAGGATAAATTTAGCCATCATTTTTTGGTGATTCCATTTAAGAACTGATTACCCTCACAGCTCCGCGTTTTACATTTATTGGGAACCAAATTAACGGATTTTTTAAATAATGCATTTAGCCTCGTTTTAGGAGTCTACTTGATTCACACAATATTAATTACAAAGCATTCGTATTTTGGGTATACTCTTTATCCGACTTTGTCGAGTTTCTACAGCCAAACCATTAGTATTTTATACAATATTGATGGTGAATATAATAGTGAATACTGAGCTTAAGGAATTACTGAGGTGTTCTTTTTTTTTTTTTTAGCTATTAAATAAAGTAGGGTTTGAAAAACAAAGTAGACGTATCCACAACGAGAAACAAAAAATATCGAGCATCGAAAACGATTAGAGTTTCAAAAAGTAAATATTCATCTACTTTGATTTACCTATCACGGATTTGTTGGTAAGCAAAGAGGGCAAATAAAGCCAAAAAAAATGTTGGTGTTGATTCGTAAATGATAAAAGGTTTCCATTTGGATAAATCTTCCGAAGCCGTTGTACGTATCTAATATATATATATATAGAAAAGAAATTGAGTGAGTTAGGTTTGCAAATGTGCTATTAAGAATTGAAGAAATGTGTTTAAGTGAACAATTTGAATACAACATTGATCATATAGCCGCACATGTAAGAAACCGCATTAGTACACGTTGGTACAAGGTACACAAGATGTACAAACAACCAAGACGATAAGACACTACAAAGGACAACCTACATGAGATGTTACAAAGCCAACTTTATGATCTCATAGGCTACATACATACATACATAAATACATACATACGTATATACATACATACATACATATATCAGTCATATTGATACATGCATATATAGCTGCCACATGTGTATGTATCATGCATATATTGACAGAGTCAGTCAAACTTGGTTTTCGTCTTTAATCTCTTGGGTTAAACAAGATTAAAGACATAAGCTGTCAAAATTAATTTAACGAGGGTGTCTTAACTACTTTCACTACTAACCAACTAACAATTTTATTAAAATACAAATATATTAGTAGTTGTTTTAATTTTTTTCAATATAATGGTGGAGGATTTAGATAGAAGACAACAGTTGGCTAATTGCAATAGTACAGACAACAGTTGGCTAATTGCAATAGTACAACCACAAATTATATGCGATATAATGATAAATACATATTCAACTAACTAAGTCGGTTAATAAATGCTCAATTAATAACTAGAAACATTATGCAACTTTTTGGATCGAAAAAGCCAATTTATAGAAGGGCGACAGATAAAACTAAATATGATCGTAAAATCAGACATGGGATAGCTACTAGTGCTACCACAATTGTAAATATGCAATATGATCTCCTCTTTTTTTTTTTTTTTTTTTTTTTTTTTTTTTTTCAAAAANTGACAAAAGCATAATAATATATCTATAATCCAGCTATATCATGTCACGAAATGTAAGAGGATTAACCCATGGTTATTCAATGTTTAAGAAAATTATTATAATCAAAATCCAATACATCTCAATGCAATTTCAATTATGATGAAGGATTTAAACAGCAAACATATATAGATCTTCCACATACCCTGTGGTTTAGTTTAATATTCGGTATTAGGATCCTCAGTTTAAGAATCAATACAATGAAAATATTACTATAAAAATGTTGTATAAAATAATTAAAATAATGCTGTCCCTTATAGCTGCACAAAGAAAGAGTTAGAGTTTGGCAGAGCGGAACTGTTGCTTAATCAACGGTCGGATGTATTCTTGGTAGCCATCAGGAACCACCGAGTCATTGAGTGGATCCTTCAATGCTTCCTCGAACAGCTTGGGGTAAACGTTTCCATCGTAGCGTCCCAGCACAGAGCCAAGGTACTGGTCCGTGTAGTCGAATGCGTCCACTAGGGCCACTGCGTTTGGTCGGAGCTGGGAGTAAAGCGACCGAAGCTGGTGGTTCGCGAGTGCGGCTTGTTCCGGAGTGACAGAGTTTGTGCTGAGGAAGTCACCAAGGTGTTTGTGAAGTAAATGGAGTGCGTAGATGTAACATAGATTCGTCAGCTGTTTCTTCACTCCTTTGCCTTCAATCTCCCCCTCTATTTTGGCTATAAACCTGTGGATTTTCAAGTAAGTTATAATTCTAGTGATCTGTTGATAAGTTTGTAAAATTTGGTGAAGAAGTTTGTTTGCTTACTTAGAAACAACGATTAACTGGCAATGAGCAATCGCAGCCTCAACAAGATCAGCCAAGAGCTCTGAGAATCCTTGTTCTTGGTTCTCAAACTTGCTTAGATTGTTAGCACAACTAACAGCCATTCTCAAAGCCCTTGCTTCAAAAGCTTCCAACACCATACCAGGGTTTAACCAATCCTCAGCTACATGCTCAACCAAGATAAATTCAGAATACAGATCGAGATAAAAGAGTATAAATTTTATGGTAATATATATCCATGAAAAATTCACCCTTCTGCACACCGGAACGGCATTGCAAAAGGTGTTTTGCTCTGCCCATATAAGCAGTTGTCCCAGAAGGAGCCTTTCCAGAACCCAACTGTGAAACTGTCTTCATCAGAAATCTAGCAACCTGAAGACCCATTGTTTTGAAACATAACAAAGTTTAATACAATTTCATATGTCATATAAAGAGTAGGGGTTTGTAATGACTGTTAAATGTGTTATCCTAGAAGATGAGTAAGAATACCTGTAACTGCAATACAACATTGTCTCCTTCGTATGTGCAAGCAGGAACATATACAGCAAACAACTCAGGAAGGCCACTACACCACAGGTAACCATGTCCACCACATAACTTACGACATTCTTCAATACCATCCTTTAACCAACAACAAAAAAACTCAATTTAGCTGATTTTCAACTTTTTTTTTATTAAATTTAGCTTTGAAAGAAGCATACTGAGGTGAATGAGGTAGTCATAGACTTCAATCCTGCAGTGCATGCATGAGCTTCAGGCAATGTTGCGAAATCACTGGTCTCTAGTCTTTGTGTTACATCAGTGTAGAGCCAGTTCAGCCACTCCCCTACAAACCGAAATGCATATGCAGATGCTAGCAGAGGAAACAGTCTGTTCTGCTGAGTTTTATAATCAATCACCTGCCATTAATAACAACATCAATAAGTTGTTTTTATGACCATGACCATCTTCCATCTGAAACTGTTTTTATATAACTCGTGCGTGATCTTTCTAGAGATTGGATTCTTAACCAAGTTGTAATATTAAACATTTCATCGTTATGTATAGTGAGATTTACAGAGTACCTGTGTCTCAATTCCACCATTCTGTGAACCAAACTGCCTTCGAACTGCACTATACCTTGTAGCTATGCAGACTGCCCGAGCCAGCGCATTGGAAGCATTTGACACAATAGTCTGTCTCACATACACCATAGTACCATACACCAATTGCCTTGGAACATCTGATGCTACATATTTTCCTTCTCTTGTAACTTTTGACAATCTATGAGAACAAAAATGCAGAACCATAAAATCGGTTTCTTTTTAACGGAGATATAATGAGTATATAGTGAAATGCTTCTTTCACATAAGGCCAAAGATAGAGAGAAGACCTCATGAGCATTTGATCTCTAGGAATGCGAAACTGATCAAACATAAGAAAACCATTGTCCATTGAATTATATGCCCCGTTTCCAAACTTCACCCCGATGTCACCGACGGTTATACCCGGAAGAGGAGAATGATCATCCAAATTGCGCAGTTGCACTATGAATCCTGAAAAAGAGAAAGATTTGTTAATCAATCACTGATAATTAAGAAAAAAAAAAACAAAGTTAACAAGAAGCCCTCATGGTGCTTACCATGGACACCATGGTCTTTGCCATTGGTTATGAGACGAGCATAAACCACAGCATGAGTAGAAACTTTTCCTAAACCACCAGGCCACCACTATATTTCAAAACACAACAAAAATTAAGACACACGCAAAAGACTCGGAGATGAAACGAGAAAGATAACTGTTCTGACTTTGGATGACGTCTGAGTTGGACTGTGAATGATAAACTGATCTGTCTGTGGATCAAAAGTGGCGGTTGTCTCAAGTCCTTGAACGTTAGAGCCATGACCAAGCTCAGTTTGAGCATAACATCCAATAATCTGCATCTTATTGGCAAGAGACAGCCACTTGTGTTGTTGTTCCTCTGTGCCTTGTCCTTTAATTGCAGGCACAAACATTCGCTGTCCACCACAAACCCATTCAACATCAAAATTGTAATCAAGCACCTTAAAAGGAAAAATTAGGTTCTTGTTTCTTTTACCCAATGGAGATCCATGAAGCCTGGCTGATCCATGAAAAACCTCAATTTGATTTCCTCCTCATCAGAGAGACGAAGCTCGTTGATTATCTTCCAAGCGTGAACGCTTTTTCTCAACGTGTTCTTGAACAACTCTTTCCTACTCATTACAGCTCTATTGCTTTTCTCAAAGACCTTCACATGGCAATAAAAAAGAAGATGCAAAATTCATCACATCGGAGTTTTCACCGGAAAACAGAGAAAATGATTAAGGAGGTAGGCGAAATTCACCGGATCACTGGCGACGAGGCGGGACATCCGATTTGAAACCTCGAAAGCGTGGCGGGAACCGGCCCAGACGATCTTCATAGCGTCGATGTCGAACTCTGCTTTGTTCCTTTCATCGGCAAGGTGATCAACTCCCTCCATTGGTTGTCTCTGTTATCAGATTCGAGTGTGTGAAAAAATGGATAATTCAAAGAGAAGCCATGTGTTTAAGAGAGCAGGCGATTCAATAGGAGAATTCATTACAGAAAAGACCGAGGATTTTTTTCTATCTTTAGGAGAGAACAGAAAGAGATAGTGATGTACTACTACTAATTAAGTAAAGAAAGGTTGGTTAAAGAAAGTTCAAGTACATATGCATACTGATATCGGATTTTAGTGAAACGCGTTCATGTTTTTTAAATGATAAGATTCGGTTTTATAAGTAAACAAATCAGGCTCGAATCATCGACACATCATATTTGCCATTACTACTCTCGGGGCTGTAGATAATTTGCTCAGCTACTTTGGAGTTTTTGTTGACTTTCATAAATCACTCCAATTATCCAATATAATTCCAAGATGTTTATTTTGTTTTTTTGGCCAACAGAGGACTTGAATTTATGCATACAATAATTAATTTTTTAACGACAAGTCTGAGATGTCCACATATGTGAACATCGACTTCTTTCATTTCACAAATGGCGTATAAATTAATTTTCTCTTTTGAAAACATAATTCTAGTATATCGATAATTTTTTAAAATTTCCAAAAGATTTGTTAATAATTAAAGGAAAAAAAAATTAAAGAAATGGATAAATGCAATGTTATCCGCCGGGCCTTGTGCGATGCACGACTCTTTTCTCCATAGATAGTAGCGACACGTGTCAACAGGCCATTGACTTTCATCTAATCTATGATAACAGGTGAAACGCTTGTCAGTTTAGCAAATCCCTCTTGAAAACACTCAGATCCTTCTTGTTTTGGTTCTCCTCTCTTAAAGAGAAACCTAAGGTTGAGTAGAGATTAGGCAAAATCCTCGATCCCCAAATTTCAAAAAAGCTCAAACTTGTTCTTAGGGTTTTACTCTCGATTCCTCTTCGATCGTATAGCCGATTTCATTATCTAATTAATCGGTGCTCGCCTTTTCAGAGTCATCTCCGTCTCGTCGTGGCCGGCGTCTGATCGGATCATCGTTTTGTTCAGGCGAAATATGGTGGTGATTTCCCTGAGAATTTTGAATTCAGATTTTCTCCGATTGCTTCCGCTTGACTTTATCGCGATTTCGATTACGTGTAGACTTTCTTCTTGGCTTTGTCTTCGAATCCTGTGATACCATTTAGGGTGACTCTGTTCTCAGTCGATCGTTATTGTGAATATTAATCGTGTCTGTGTGTATAAAGACTGGTGGTTAGGGTATCAATTAGGAGAATAGATTGGTTTTTCTGTTATTGATCTCTGGATCTTTGACTGAGGATATGTATATCGAAGAAGTGACGGAAAGGGAAGAGAAGATGGGGGAGAGATCGGTTGAGGATAACGTCTCTGATGGAGATAAGGCGATATTGGTGAGCAGAGGAAACGTGATTGTGTTGACTACAAAGAGGGCACTGGTTGGTGTTGGTGCTCGTGCGTTGTTCTATCCAACTCTGATTTACAACGTTGTTAGGAATAAGCTCGAGACTGAGTTTCGCTGGTGGGATCGGGTGGCTGAGGTAAATCGTATTGTCCTTTGAGCTGGTTTATGTCAATTCAATGGAAAGTGTGCTTCACCTCCAATTGTTTGTTGGGTCCCTTGTCGATACTTTTACCTGGCTTTGGTTCTGTGTTTTATGCTAATACTTCTCTCTCAATTTTGTTTTCTCCAGTTTATATTACTGGGAGCCGTTCCATTCCCATCTGATGTTCCACAGCTGAAAGAGCTCGGTGTTTGTGGAGTGATCACTCTGAATGAGCCATATGAAACTTTGGTTCCATCATCTCTCTACAAAGTCTGTTCTTTTCTCCACATTTAATCTGGTCACTGCAACAAAAATACTAGTACCTCTGTTTTTTAGATTCTTTTATAAACTAACCTCATTTGATTTTCTTACTCTTATGGAAGTCTTACTGCATTGACCACCTGGTGATTGCCACAAGAGATTATTGCTTTGCTCCTTCCATGGAAGCAATATGCCGAGCTGTAGATTTCATCCATAGTAAGTGTACCTTATAAACTTTTTTCTTTCGTTCTCTTACTATTTCATGTCATTGTTAAGAATCTTACAGTTGTCCAAAGCTGTGTTCATTTGATCTCAAATTTTCCATTTTGTTGTAGGAAATGCTTCTCTTGGGAAGACGACCTATGTTCACTGCAAAGCGGGTCGGGGTCGCAGTACAACTATTGTCATATGCTACTTGGTTTGTATTGCAATTAATCCCAAAAACCATTTGATCAAAGACACCTTTTTTCCTCTCTCTGATCGTAATTTTGCAACGCAGGTTCAACACAAAAACATGACACCTGAAGCAGCATATTCCTACGTGAGGTCAATCAGGCCCAGGGTTCTTTTAGCAGCCACCCAATGGAAGGTATTTGACAGGGGCCCCAGTCTTCATTACCGATGAATCGGAGTTAAGTCCTTTGTTCTTCTTCTTCTTCTGATTCTTGGTGTGTTTGCAGGCCGTTCTTGAGTACTACCATGTCAAGGTGCTGAATACTCAGAGTTGCTTAACTGACGCAACTTCAGCTTTGATCCCGAGAAGTGCGAAGCAGCAGGTTCGTTCTGGGAATGTGGTGGTGTTTGATGATGGGTCGATGGTGGTAGTGACCCACTCGGATGTAGAGGGCTATGATGATGATGACTCACATAGGTCGGTGGATGTTGCTGGGAATGAGCTATGGGCGGCAGCTGCAGATCTGAGCATGGTGTACCGGGTGAAAGTGGTGGGGCAGGCTGCGTTGGCGAGGATCTCGTGCCTGTGGCTGGGATTGCGCGAGGACCACAAGCTTTCTGGGAAAAATCTTTCCATGGGAGGTATAAGCGTCGACATTTCCGTCTACTGATGGTGATAATGAAGAATGATGCAGGTGAGTCTGCTGGCGAGCGAGTGAATATATGCCTTTTTCACTGTTTCTCCCCAGTAACAGTAACAAAAAAAAAAAGTCTATAAATAAAAAAATGGAGTCAAATTAGGTATAGAAAGTAAGCAAGGGTTTGTAAATTCTAAAACCAACTTGGTTTTTGTCGTCTGGGTATTGTAATTAAATACTACCTCCTTCCTCATTTGCCTTTGATGAGGAAAAACGTTAATTAATCTCCTTCTCAAGTATTCTGTTTCAAATTTAACCTTATTAATCTGAATGTCACAAATTCGCAAACTAGTAAGGGGGTTAAATTACGACACAGTAAATAGAAAGAAATGAAATAAAACCAGATAGCGATCTCAGTCTTGATCACTACGACATTAGAGAATGAAGATCTAAACATTTCCACGGTCACTGTTATTCAGCATCAACTTCCATAGGTTGTTGTTTGTTGGCATCAGAAGCACCTTGAGAGGTGGATGGTCCTTCTTCTGAGTTCCGGAGGATGGTAGTGCATTTGTTGATGGTGTTGGCGCAGATAAGACCGTGATTCCACAGTTTAATCCTAAATAGTCTCCACCACCTGCTCACGAAGCGCTCAAGCATCAGAGCAAAGTCAAACAACATATGATGATACTCTCAACACATTTTTAACATCTTATGATGGGTAGAGTAGATATTATTAGTTTGATGTCCATGGTAGACTATTACCAATCGAAAGTTGAAGAACCCTTCATTTCTTCCTTGTAAAGTTTTGTAAACTCTTCACATGCCCAAGACATATGTCCATCTGCGATCACCCTGGTCCCAAAGAAGCACATTTTAACAAAGCTAAAAACCCATCCAAACAATATGGCAACTTACTACATCTACATTAACTTTTGGTTTACTGGTGCATCACTCTTATCATATTGTTCTAATTCACGGAGAGGAGCATGATGAGGTAAAATGTAGGCAAGTAAAACAGAAAATAAATTAGCTACCTTTGCTTTCTTACAAAGATGTTCCAAAGACACATGTATCGCTTTTCCTCTTGGCTCGCACCCACAATACGTTGAAGTCTCTGTCGATTTTCAAAAAATAAATAAAGCCGTCGGTGTATATGATTTTTCATAACAATTCAATGAAAATCAAGAAAACACTAAACTAAAATAAACATTACCAGGCGTTCGTTAAGATCTAAAGTATCATGATCATCAGCTTCATTTTCGCTATCCTCATCAGACATTACTTCTTCAAAAGTCATTGGCTTCGACATGCAGCTTTGGTTAGTGAAATAAAACAGAGACATCATTGTTACATAAATCAAAGACATGAGGGAAACTAAACTACCTGCTTTGTTTGGGAGTGATAGAACTGCCGACTCTTAAGACGCTCGAGTCTGGAAATTAACAATTAATAATCTTGGTTGATAGAGTAGAAAAAAGGTTATTTAAAATCAGGTGACACATAAATCAGAAGAACATAACCTTTTAGCCTTCAACCGCGCTGCATATAACTGCTTTCTCCTACTAACATGAGGCACCGCAGGTTCAGAAGACTCAGCTATCTCTGGTTGAGTCCTAGTTAAAATGTCGCTAGTCTTTTTCAAAGAGCGAGCTTTTGGTTGGGTTGAGACATTCTCATCCTTCACATGAGTAGATTCATTTTCTGCATATAACTGCTTTCTCCTACTAACATGAGGCACCGCAGGTTCAGAAGACTCAGCTATTGCTGGTTGAGTCCTTGTTAAAGTGTCGCTTGTCTTTTTCGAAGAACGAGTTTTTCGTTGGGTTGAGACATTCTCATCGTTCACTTGAGTAGATTCATTTTCTGTGCCACGAGGTAACTCTTTTAATTCCAACTCCAAAAAGCGTACATTAAGTCGCTTCACGTTATTGCTATCATCTCTTTGGCTTCTATGCTTACGATGCTTCCAGCTGCATAGATTATGGTTTGGCTTTAAGAAGATGATGCTGAATCATAGGCTCATAGCTAAAAACAAGAGTAAAGCTAGCGTTCGAAATTTTACCAAAAATCAAAAGGATTCAGTTGGGGTTCTCCTACATCATCTTTTAGTACCTGATCACCAAAAACAAAGAAAACCATCATGGTGAGTTCAATATTATGACTAACATGAATTAAATCTGAACCACCTGAAATGTTGCGTATGTAACAAGTTTCTTACTAACCCCAAATCTTAATGTATCACTTTCCAGGGAGACATCAACTTCCGGGCCGTGATCTTTCTCCGGCCCCTAAATAATAGGTAAAGAGTACTCTTGTTACTTCATGACAAAACATCAAACAAAATTATGTACATCATTAAAAACAACATACATAAAACTCATATTTAAAGGCGTCATGTGATGACTCCAAATGATGTCGCAGGCCCTGTGCACAGACATAAGACATTGTAACATGCATGAAACATTTGAATAATCATTGTTAAAAATGAAAAATATCATTAGAAAGCTTGATCCTAATAGATTAGTGCCTACCCCGTGGCCTCCACATAGCATCGAGCAAAATGGGCAACGAAAATTTTCCACAACTGCATTTGATACACAAATGTATATGTAGATGATCATAAGCATGTCAGAAGAAATTCACAACGAGAGACAACAAATTCTGAAAGAAAACAACCAATTAAAGACTCACTTTCAGCTTTTAGTATTTTTTTGTTTCTAAGATCCCTATAGTTGAATGTTATTGTCCCACCAGAATTTGACCTATAAGCAAAATGTAAGTGTGGCATGAGCAGAGAAGAAATCAATTCATGCACTAGAAAATGGAAGAGAAATATCCTACGATACCATAAAAATAAAATATAATTCCAAAAGTACTACAAGTTTGAAGTTTATGAAGCGTTCTTTAACAAATTCTACAATTTTGGAAAAAGAAAATATGGTAAATGCATGGTAACAAAATTTTAACAAAATATGGTAAATTTTCGAAATTTTCGAAATAAAATCACTTCTAAAAGCATAGAAAAATGATAAAAGAAGAAATTCATACGTCTTTTTTTTCTTCGCTTTGATTATGTAGCTCAAACACCTTCGAAGGAAATATGGCTGCATAAACAAAGAACAAATTACTAATAAATTATTAAAGATAAAAAAGTGGAGACAATAAAAAAAAACATTTCCATTCATTAAACTATTTACTAATTAGTAAAATGGAATCAACAAATTATACATGAAAATGAAGAACAATTGTTAGCACAGTTCGATAGATTAAAGTGGTTTTGAGCTAGAAATAATAAAAAAAATGTTTCAGGTAGAGATTAAACATAATGCGGAGTGCCGACATTACCAAACAAACACAAATAGAGAATGCATACGTTGTTTTTTGAGCGAGTTTCAAGATCCTTGTATACTGAAACAGGTCTGATATATTTCCTGATATTTCCATCAACATCAACATCGTCATCATCATCATCAGAAGAAACTACTACCACTTCCTTCCCCCGTAAGGACTTCCTAGCCATCTGCTTGATACCATTAACCTCGAATTAGACTGTAATCACGCAATTAATTAGTAGAAATATCAAGAAATCAATGAAACATGTAGATCATAGGCGAAACTCCGAATGATCGTTTAACCATCTTTTGTTTACAGTGGATCGGATGAAAGAGCCATGAAATGTAGGCTTGCCAAATGCGATAAATAATAAGGATGATGAAACTAAAGTCAGTTGGTAGTTCTGTAACGGCAGACCTTTGACCCTTTACAAAGAACAAACTAGTGCTGTGACAAATGTGTATATTTCCCAATATGAAACATATAAAACCTGCAAACTTAATTCCATCATTTCCAAAACAAACGTTATCATCATATGGTTACCTACACAGCATAAATTTATTATTATTTGAAATCAATTTCCTATCAGGCAAAATATACAGATATTCCTTCTTCTTCCTTTTTTTGTTTTGTTGAAGAATATAAAAAATTTATGCATAAAGAAACTCCATTTACTTATAAAATTTTTGGAAAAATATAAAAATATAAATTATGTCTATTTAATATGACTACAAAAAAATATATTCGTAAGAAGTCTTCTATTTTGCTATTAACTTTAGAAAAGTATTTACACAATTTCGCAATCAGATTTTGAGATATATATATATATATAAAATTTTATCATATATTATATATGTAAATATTATCGTATATTATATAAATGATATGATATGTTATTTAACTTTGCAGAAAATGCTCTTTAAGATGAAATGATGAAATCATGTAAAATTGATAAACAAACCAAATTTTGTAAAAGAAAAAAATCTAATCGATAAAAGAAGATGTCGAAAAATAATTTTGAAAACTTTAAAAATTATAGAGACGATAGGATATGTATTGTTGAAATTCGTACATATTCATACGAGAAGCTGTAAAAAAAATCTAATTCCGTTAATTTAATATACTGAAATTTTACATATATCATAACAAATCTACAAATTAGAGATTTCGATTTACTTTACAGTTTCGAAGCGGAATGAAGAATAGATTATGTCGCGCCTCTATCACTTTGATAC
The DNA here is from genome assembly GCA_900406345.1 of Erysimum cheiri. NCBI lineage: Eukaryota > Viridiplantae > Streptophyta > Magnoliopsida > Brassicales > Brassicaceae > Erysimum > Erysimum cheiri. The sequence continues at coordinate 82,956 of OVAQ01000017.1, forward strand.
AAAACTAATGTTCGAGAGATTCATTTTTGGTGTTGGTGCGGCGTGTTTCTGTGAAATCTATAGTAATGTATTTATAGAGGTGATATACCGAAAACCCTAGATACAAATACGATTGGACCTCAATTATTTTTAAATTTCATAATTTTAATGTTAATTTGGCCCAATATAAGTCCAATAAAATCATTTCTTTTGTAATTTTTTTTCTTCGAATTCGTAACAAATCTAAATTTATTTTAATTTAAGTGTAAGGTTGACGAAAAAATCCAATAGTTTTTTCATAAAATTGAAAGATATGTTGAATTAGAATATAAAACGAAAGAAGAATGCAAAAGAATCTCTAATCCAAGAGAATTCTGAATTCTATTGGGAGTCAACAATCTCTCAAATACATACTTGAGATTTCATTAGGTTTGATAGATTTCACTTGGAGGTATGATCTATAGAGGTAGGTGTTTCTATAGAAGGTATTATAACATAGTGAAACTACTACAGCCATTGAAAATGTTATCCAGTTCCCGCCAGATGTTGGCAAGTTAGATTTCAAAAGAGTCTCCTTCAGCCTTCTATTGGTGGAGCTCATGTATACAAAAGTCACACGTCTATTTTTTAGAAAATAAAGGAAATTAATGATAACACTAATAAATATTTACTG